>JAADXR010000156.1:0-59391 GCA_023337935.1 Elongisporangium anandrum | reverse complement strand
TGCCGGAGAAGAAGGCCGAAGCTCCTCCTGCCAAGGGCCAGAAGGGTCAGAAGGCTCAGCCGGCCGCCAAGGAAGCTCCAGCTCCCACGGCGAACGCAAAGGGCGGCAAGAAGGGTGGCAAGAAGTAAATATAAGCCACTGACCATGACTGAAAGGACATCGTCAACGCTACAATAACCCATCAATTGAAATTAGTAGTAACCAAAGCACCTGCGTTGAGGTTCTTCGTATCCATTTTGATGAAGATCAGCCGCTCGAGGTGGGAAAGAATGTGGTCTATCCTCATTGTCACAGGCATGCTGCAACTGTCGCCAGATTTGATCGGCAACTTCAACTTGAGTCCAATCCGACATGATGGAATCGCTTGAGCCCTCAAAGTGGAGAACTGAACTGTGTGTACGTGAGCGATGCGGATACTTTCAATAGCATATCTCCTGACCTAAACTGAAGTGTGGTTCTCTGAGGCACCACATCGGAGAAACACACGAATAAGCTTCCTTCTTCACTGCGTTGACATGGACGCCCCACTTGATCAAGACTTCGCGACCTCTTCATTTCCGCACAGAAGGCATCAGGATCTTGGAATTGCGAGTCGATGGCACAGTACAATGCTCTTCCGATTACTGGTTTTGTCGGTCTCATGTGCCAGTGCTACGAGCGCTCTGTACAGGCTCCAGGCAGTGATCTCAGCTCCTTGCTGCATTTACCAGCGCACCACTGATACTGAAGTGGATTGGATTGTTGCAAAGACTGACCCTTGTCATTGACGTTCAAGGCTAGCAGCAGACACGGCGTCTTCTGAGGGGCTTTGCCTTGCTACCAATTTCTGGTTGCTCTTCATTTCCTTTATTCGCTCAAGAGCATGAATCTGCGTTTGCTCAGAAGGCATGCTGCTAGTTCATACCCCAGTATCAAGGCATTAAGCTTTGCATTAACTTCCATGAACTTCACTCAACGTCAATTTGCTCGTTCCTCGGCCAAGATCATTCTTCGGCACCTTATTCAGTGAGGATGATAGGCTAAATTTACCCATTGGGTCTGAGAAAGTGAGGCGAGACTAAATGTCCGTCTTGCTCTTTGGAGTCAATCACTTTGAATCTTGAGCCGTCGACATCAGCAGCCACTCGCATTCAAAAGCAGTCAAGATGGAAGATGCTCGCCACTTTCTGGGTGACCTGAAGGAGAAGTACTTGCACACAGTCGAGCAAGCCATGTAAGTCCTGATCAATACCAGTTCAGCTTATTGGTTGACGCCACTGACCTCTTCCTGATTCCTGCTAGTGAGGACTGGGACTACCAGGACTTCCCGCCGGATCTGCGCTGCGCTCTGCTCGATAGCGCGATCACAAACGACATCACGGACGAGTCCAACCCAGAAGCCAACACACTGAGTCAGATCCTCCATGACGCCAAAGGCGTGGCCTGGGTCGGACTCACTCGCGAAGCTGCGCTGGACGACTGGGTCTGCAATGCGAACGTAATGAACGGAAATGCAGCAGTGTCTTCGCTCGGATTCGAAGCCAAGGTCGTACTCCTGTGCACGCCCACGGGCGGTATCCAGGGTCTACCGGACAGCGATTCTCTTGCCCGGTTCATGGAGAAAGTGCCTCAGATGGACCCCATGCGACTTGCGCAGGCCGTGCTTCAGCGGCTGCAGGATCCCGCCAACTGCTGGCAGATCCGATCCAAGACAGTCGTGCTGCTGCAGATACTGCTGGAGTCCAAAGCCTGGGTCTCTGTCTATCTACCCGTGCTTTTGAGCTTCTCTGGACTCATGCAACGCCTGGAGACCATGCGAACGACTGAGCACAATCCGATTCCTCGAGAACAAGCTCGCAAGGTGCTGTCGTTGATCCAGTCCAACGGAACAGACAGCACGCTGATGTCCAAGGAGACAGTCATCTCTCCGAAGGCGGTCCGATCACATGTCAAATACGAGAAGCGCGTGTCGCCTACGAACAAGAAGCAGCCAAAGCCCATGTCTCCTGCGACCACATACTCGAAGCGACAAGGAGCAGCGCAGCCGCCTCCAGCGATCCAGACGCAGGGCAAGACGTTCAAGTTGATCAGCAACAGTCAGAAGAACGAAAATGCCGCCGAGATCCGTCCGCTGACGAGCCCCAAGATCGCCAAGGCAGCCATGGCCTCCTGGCGCCGACGCAATTCGATCGAGACCAAGATGCAGGCGAACTTGCTGCCCCTGACTGAGCCTGTGGCGAAGAACCCGCAGTTTAAAAATGCTCGCGCTGTGTGGATTTCCAACAGCCCTTGGCGTGGAAGCTCCAAGCGAGCGTCTATTGGCGCGCCGAAGGAGCCGATGCAGTCATCTATCCAGGCTGCGGAACCGACGAACTCGCGCTACAACAGCGGACAGCTCAGCAGCTTCTCGTTCATGCGATAAAGCACCGAGGACCTGGCAATTTATGAGACAGAAGCACGGGAAAACAAACGTATTTGGAAAGTGACGACGACCTATTACATGAAGCAATATATATTTAGCTGACTTCTCCATCACATTGCTTCTTCCCAAACTTCATGACGCGGGTTGTTCAGCATGGACGTCAAGGCGGCGCCTGCGGGGCTGATGGTGCAGTCGCTCATGAAAAAGCGCACGTCAAATGTGCTCTGGATCAAGCTTAACTTCACCGTCAAGGCGGCTCGGCTGCAGACACTCAAGCGGCAAAAGTACCAGCATTTGCAGGAAGAAGCGCTGCTCAAGGCGCGAGGCTTACTCAACAATTGGGAAAATGGCGAAGTGGTGCTCACGGAGGACCTCTACCGCCGCGCTGCGGGCGAGCGCGATGCGCAGGAGCTCATGAATTACACTCCCGAGGCGCTGGCTCTGCGGTTCAGCCTTCGCAATGACCCAGCACTGCTGGATGCCGTGAAGGAGCTCTGGTCCGTCGAAATGCCTCGCGATTCCCTCGGATGTATCGACCAGAAAGCGTACGCGGCGTTCTTCCGTCGTATCGCGAAAACTATCGACAGTGACCACTTCCACAACAAACGACAGCATCGCGGCATCAACAAGGCCATTGAAGACGACTGGAAGCGGGACGCCAAGGGCGAATCGATCATGAGCTTTGCCAACTTCTTCGATAGTACGTTTGAGCTCGTAGATCTCTGGTGCGAGACCATCGATGTGGACGAGTACGTGTCTTTCCTGCAGCGGATTCGACGTCGCATCAGCGTCGCACGCAATGGTAAGCGCGTTCTGCGTCCCATCAAGCAGGTTCGTCCGATTGACGACGATTCTTCATCTGAATCCTCTTCCGAATCGGAGGAAGAGGAGGCGCCGAAACAATCCGTCAAAGTCGTGCAAGCGATCCAGACCAATACTATTGTGAATCGATTCCTCACTACCAAGACTCTGGGATCGAGCAGAACAACGCCGCTTCCTCAGCATGTGCTGCGCAAGGCAAACTCTTCGACTCCGTCTGCGGCGACAGCGCTCAAGGTAGCGTCTGGGCTACGGGCCTTTTCTGCCCGAACGACGAATGCAATGAGACCGCAAACACCACAAACGCCACATTCTTGTTCTCACGACGTTGGTGCTTCTGCTGGCGGTGCGTTGCCAATGCCGAGTGCTGCGCCAGTTCAACAACAATATCCGCCAATGCAACGGGAACGTCGTCCGAGTGTGTTTGGTACACTGCAATTTGGAGAAGGAGGCCGTCTCACCATCATCAGTAGCACCAACCCGGACTATCCAGACGCGACACCACTGAGCTTAGCCTCATTTCGTCCTTCGACTTCGTCGGCAGGACGACGCAGAGAAATACCAGTGATGCATGGCCTCACGACCGAAGTGACAGACCGATTCCTCACACCACGAGAACGTAAAATTGACTCAACTCGAGAAGAAGACGCTGATCATGATGTAGCATTGCTGTCCCCCAAGAGTCAGGAACCTGGAGAAAAAGGTGGCACAGGCAGCAGCACCAGCAATGAATGGACTGGAGCACCGACTTCAATAGATGGCACCATGCCGCTCAAGAAGCCTTCACGCGTGTACACAGTATCAACCGCGGTGCAAAAGACGCCAGCAACATCGCATGGTGGATTCGCTGTTGCAACCCGAAGTGCTATGGCAGTGATGCGAATGGCAGCTTCGTCCATTGCGCGCTCTCCTGCCATTCCAAATCGCGTTGACATCGGCCCTGAAAGTGCTTTCAACGCAGAATACCCAACCCAAAGTCACGAATTCCACTCGGAGTTTCTCCACCACAGTGACCGTTTGATTGGGAATAGTGGAGAAACGATTTATGAAGAAGCACCGCAAGAGATGGCTTTCTCGCCCTCTATCAACCACGTCAAGACACCGGGCCACGCTCTTAATCCGACACCAATGCAGATTTTGGATTCACAACAATCAGATCCGATCGAGATCATGGAGCCTATCAAAGCAAACGAAATCGATGCTTCTCCAGGGTATTTTGTTGAGACAATGACTCGTGCGACGCCAAAATCGCTCGGAATGGCCGCACACGCATCCAGTCATAGCGCACAGACGCGTCAGACAGCAGCTGCAAGAGAGTTCACATCTTCATCCCTTATGATTGGTCCTCAGTCCACTAGTGCCGGTTTTTCAAGCGCCAAGAGTACTTCCGCACCATCGACTTCTTCAGCTGCGTTTTCAACCCACATCAAGATGCGTACGCAACCCAATGCAGCGAATTCAGGAGTGCAAAAGAAGCGGATGCTTCCGCCCATGTCTCCGATTATAACCTCATCTGAAAATGATTCGGCGAAGACACTGAATCATCACATCGAAGAGCTCATGATTGGATCGCCCAAGAGCAAAGCAGTAGCGCCGCCTCGATCCAATGCAGTTTTCCCAGCGCAAGCAGGTCAAAACAATTACGATCAAGGACAATCAGCAAATACAGCTACCACAGCACCTTTATGGTTTGCTTTGCCTAGCAAAGAGCCACCCGCAAAAGAAATCAGTACTCCTGCTAGATCAGCACCGGGAAAAATGCAGCCGATCGCAACTCGCAGGGCGAAAACTCCAAACCAGCAGCAAATACAGCAGCGACTCGGTCCGCAGCAGCCTATTGTGCGTGAGAGCGACCCCATGACATCGCCCTGGGATTCCTTCGGAAGCGATGACGAATATTACCATGGCCACGGCCTCGCAGTCACAGAGAACGCCTACGACGCACTCGCCAAGGTGCGTGACCACGAAACACGCCGCTCAACAATGGCTGTGATGCCCATGACTCAGGAGGGCATCCATTCCCAGCGATTGTCTATTTCCAAAGCACCTTCGTCTATATCACATTCTCCTCCAAAACAGAGCGGAAAGCTGCTGCCAGGCATGGAAGGCCAGTTAAGACTCAGTGGAGCGCAGAGCACTCCGGTCCTGCCGTCTGTGCAGGACAGCTTTGTTTGGGACGATGACCAGCTGATAGAAATCAAAACACGGCGAGATCGTAGTCCCCAAGGACCTCGATCTCAAACTGCGTCATCCCCAAAGCAAAGGCTGAAGAAAGGCATTGGCATTTGGAAAGAGCACAATGAAAACATATCGACCTGGGAGCTCGATGGCTCGCAATTTCAGCCGAACGGTCCAAGTCGAAGCCCACTAACGGCTACATCGATGCATGGCGATTCTAGTCCTGATCGCCACCAACGCCACACGGTTTGCTTAAGTATCGGAGAAGGCAGTGAGATCGCGATACGACAGCGAGTGCAGACAGCGCCATCCTCACCTTTGTTTCGCATGGACGCCAAGGCGACAGCAAATGAAGATGTGCCACACAAAACCCACGATCATGACGTCACGATGCTCGTGAACGCAACGCAAGAGATCGTTTTGAAGCCGCGCAAGATGGAGGAAGACGTCATCGCAAGTGCCAGCAAAGAGCTTCCGACTCGCTCAGAGATGATGCGGCGGCGGCACAAGTACGCCTTTGGCAAAGCAGCAAGTAAGACGCCCAAGGGATGGTAACAATGACATCGAAGACTAATAAATGAACCTATTGCGTTCGTAATCAATGCTGCTACAGTAGTGCGATCTCTAGCTCCTCTTTCCAATAGTACGTTCTATGCAGATTGAGGGGCATTTTCCACGTACTGCACCACTAGCGGATGCTCCACGAGGCTCTTGACGAGCTCGCTTTGAGTGACCGAGTGCTCTTCCTTGATCGCGCTTCCATCAATAGCGACTGGCGCATTGAATATGCTATCGGCAATAGTGCGGATGGAGGTGGCCGACATCGTGGGGTCGCCAAAGTAGGTCGCGACCAAGACGACAGTCGTGAGCACGTCGATTAGCTGGTCGTGACTCACGAGTCGAGAGTCTGGCGATGAATGCGCAGCAGCCTCATCAAACGCACCAAACGCCGCTACAAAAGCCCGTTATGAGCAGTGATCATCTACCAACAGAGCAAGCCTGCCGTTCTTACCATGAAGCTTGGTGGCCAGATCGCCCTGCAGAAGCAGAGCCATGCCGATGCTGAAGGTCTGCGCATGGATGACATCGTCGCCGGTCTTGTCCATGAGCGTGAACATGCGATCCAAGATGGCGCGATCCGAGACGTACAGATCGGCTTCCTCCATGGCCACCTTGAACGCTCGATGCGAGAGGTCGGGCTCGTGTCGGCGTCGCCGTCTCTGCTGGGGATGATGCTCTTCGCCTTCATGACTTCCGCTCTGATCTGGCTCCACCGTGGCGGACGACTGCTCATGCGCACGAGCGGCTTCATGGCTCGTGTCTCGATTCCATCGGATCGCGTCTCGGAAGGCGCTCAACTGCTCCTGGTCCACTGCGCAGCGAGCGTTAGAACAAGCAGAAGGAATGCAATGGGGTGGCTCTTCTCTCCACGTACGATGCGTGATCTCGCCCACGACCACCACGGCCAATGGATGTGCGTCCTTGGAGAAGCCCCCGCCCATTGTCTTCCTTGCGTCTCGAGCGATTGCGCCTGAAACCCCATGAGGTGTCGTGCGACAAGAATAGCTGCTCGATGTACTGACTCAAGTGAACTCGGTTAAACGACTGACGTCAGCGCGTCATCTAATCCAATGTTGACGCTTGGTAAACGGGGAGAGCGCGTGCCCCGGTCATGTTCCTTGAAGGTCGCTCGAATTTTGTCTTCGGTCCACCTTCGCGCGACCTGCGGATTTCTGCGGTCCAGAAGAGCGCGCATTTGGGATTTCGACCGCAAGCCACCAGGACCCCCTTCAAGAACCAAGATGCTCGGACGCATTGCGATGAACGCCGCCCTCCTGGGACGCGGCATGGCCTTCAGCACGGCCGCCAGCGGCAAGAAGGTCGCTGTGCTCGGCGCTGCCGGTGGCATCGGCCAGCCGCTGTCGCTGCTGCTCAAGGACTCGGACCACATCTCGCACCTGAGCCTGTTCGACGTGGTCAACACGCCCGGTGTGGCCGCCGATATCGGCCACATCAACACGCGCGCCAAGGTCACGGGCCACGTGGGCGCCGACCAGGCCTTCGACGCCCTCAAGGACGCCGATGTGGTCGTGATCCCGGCCGGCGTGCCCCGCAAGCCCGGCATGACCCGTGACGATCTGTTCAACACGAACGCCGGCATCGTGCAGACGCTCGCCGCCACGGCCGCCAAGGCCTGCCCCAAGGCCATGATCCTGATCATCTCCAACCCCGTGAACTCGACCGTGCCCATCGTGGCTGAGACCTTCAAGAAGGCCGGCGTGTACGACCCCAAGCGCCTCTTCGGTGTCACCACGCTCGACGTCGTGCGCGCCAACACGTTTGTGGGCAACAGCCAGGGCTGGAACCCGCGCGACACGAACGTGACCGTCATCGGCGGCCACGCCGGCACGACCATCCTGCCGCTGCTGTCGCAGATCCCGGACGCCAAGTTCTCCGAGGAGGAGCTCGCCGCGCTCACGCACCGCATCCAGTTCGGCGGTGACGAGGTCGTCAAGGCCAAGGACGGTGCTGGTTCGGCCACGCTCTCCATGGCCTACGCCGGTGCCCGCTTCACGCTGCGTCTGCTGGACGCCATGAACGGCGCCAAGGACGTCGTGGAGTGCTCGTTCACGGCCAACGACGTGACCAAGCTCCCGTTCTTCTCCACGCCCGTGACGCTCGGCCCCAACGGTGTCGAGAAGGTCCACTCGTTCGGCAAGCTCTCGGCCGCCGAGCAGAAGAACTTCGACGAGATGATCGTGGACCTCGAGAAGCAGATCAACAAGGGCATCGCTTTCGCCAACAAGTAGATAGATGGGTGCCTTACACGAGCTCTTCCGTAGTAAACCAGCAGTAAATACATGACCAACCAACCACACCACGTCGTTCTCTCAGCTTCCGGTGCCGTGAAGCATCCGTCGGTGCTGGTGCTTGGCGTGGAAGCGTCGTGGGAACTCATCGGCTTGCTGGGTCTGTCTCTGCGCATTGGAGTGAAACGCAATGGTTTGCGCCATGATGGCAGGCTCGAAACAGGCTTGGGCTTGAGGGAGGCTTCTGCTAAAACCGATTCATGGAATCAGATGGTCTGGGCTTTGTTATCAGATGCCCAACGGTGGTATTGGAAGACGCACAGGGAAGCCGCCCATGGACTGTTGGAGATTGCTGCAAAGGCCTGAAGACTGTCCGTCCATGGTGCTTGCCCACTTGAAGAGTGTAGAGCGCTAATCAACGCAGTCGAGACAGACAGTGTACGCGGACTGAAGCGTTGGTGGCTGAGTCGACACGCGCCTACTACTTCCACTGGATTCACCACTGCGCACAGCACTTACTGGTTATCTTACCCACTTGGAAGGGCACAAGATATCAGGTCTGCCTTACCAAGGAGGTGCTTGAACTTCCAGAAAGAATGTCCACACCACTCAGCAGCGAGAGGAGCGTCCAAGAAACCAGATTACTTCCACATACGGATTCACGCCATGGAATGGAACGAGCACCGCCAGATTGGTATACCCATTATGCATATGCATGGGTATGCTGATATCCGCCACTGCCACCATTCCCATCTCAAGAGTTATATGCATATTCGACCTCCATGGCGTGATCCTCGGCCTTTGAACGACCCCAGAGCCAGCGCACAAGCAGATTCTCCCTCTAGAGCGAATGAGCGCTGAGGCGTTGGCCCTGGCGGCCACCCAAGGGCGCTTGGAGGACGTCGAGCGCCTGCTGCTTATCAACGACGACCAGACCCAGACGGTGCTCTCGGCAGCGATCCAAGCCGCTCAAGTGTACGTGGTGCGCTGGCTGGTGCAGCAGGGCGCGAGCGTCAGCACCCGGAGCCTGTACGAAGCGTGCGCAGCACTGGCGACTGCGACTGAAGAAACCAGCGACCGGGAGATCATCGTGCTCGCACTGCATTCGTCCGTTGACTCGCTCTGCGAGCCGTTCGAAGACCCAGAAGTGATGAATATGGCAGTTCGCAACGGGAACGAAGACGTCGTAAAGCTCTTGATCCAGCGCGGAGCCAACGTGAACGCAGTGGACCAAGGCAGGAAGGTATCTCCGTTGATTGAAGCGATTCAGTGTGGGAATGAAGAGATGGTGCGTCTTCTTCTTGACGCCGGTGCATCGGTTAAGCAGCGCATTCCATCGGCAAACGCAGACGCTGGGAGGACGCCCTTGATGCTGGCTGCTCGTTCAGGGCTGGAATCAAGCTTCCGCCTGCTGCTAGAGCATGGCGCGTCGGTCTCTGACGTGGATCCTAATAGCGAGACGGCACTCATGCACGCTGTGGTGTCATGCAAACCCCAAGTTATTGAACTGTTGCTGAACGCCGGAGCCAACATTGATGCCCGATCAAGCACAGACAGAACGGCTTTGATGATAGCTGCCAGCTATTGCCAGTGCGAGCCAGCCGTGCGTCTCTTGCTGGAACGTGGAGCGTCAGTTGATTTGGTGGACAAGATGAACTACACGGCTTTGATGCATGCAGTGGTCAAGGGCGACATCTTCATCGTCCAATTGCTCTTGAATGCTGGATCGAGTGTGAATGCGCAGACTCATTCGGGCGAGACTGCTTTGATGCTTGTGGTTGGATATTGTGAAATTGATGAGGAAGGTTGTGATGATTTAAATGACTGCATGAGTGTGATTCGGCTATTACTTGAATGTGGCGCTTCGACTGAGCTGGCAAACGACCACAGCTGGACTCCGTTGATTGCTGCAGCTTACAAAGGCAAGGCTGGAGTTGTGCGCCTGCTTCTTGGATATGGAGCTTGTGGAGATGCCCAAACGGAGACTGGAGACACTGCATTGACTCTCGCTATGATGGAAGAGCATGAAAAAGTCGTCTCATTATTGCTTGATCAGTCGTCAACTGAAAATTCGGGTCTTAAACCGGTGCCATCGGATGCAGCTGGTCATTTACATGATGACTGGATGTCACTATTCAAAGCGTGCACCAGTGGCGACGTCTCGACTGTTCTAGGTTTGCTTCAAGCTGGTGTTTCAGTGGACAAGCAAACGGTCACCGGTGAAACTGCGCTGATGCGAGCTGTGTGGAGCCATCACGCGCCTGTCGTCCAGCTACTAATTGAGCACAATGCGAATGTCCATTTGGAGGATGAGAACAAGTGGACGGCATTAATGAAAGCTGCTAATCTCGGGGATGCAGACATAACCAAGATGCTGTTGGAAGCTGGCGCGTCGATCGACGGATTGAAACAAAATGGTGAAAGTCCACTCATGCGAGCCGCTTGGAAAGGCCATGAACAAGTTGTGAATATTTTGATCGACCTTGGTGCCAGTATCGACTTGAAGAGCTCGAATCGACAGAAGTACGGTTGGACAGCACTCATGTACGCAACAGACAGTGGACTTGGAAATGTGGCGATGCTGTTGATCCAAGCTGGGGCTGACCTGAACTCGACAAATGAGTATGGTGACACTTCGTTAATGTGTGCTGCTCGTGGAAGTCACGACGAAGTTGTGCACATTTTATCGTCACATGGAGCTCAAGTCGACTCCACAAACAGAAACGGCGAAACCGCACTCATGCGTGCAGTCCTTGACGATCAAAGCGACATTGTACAAGTGCTGATTGAGTGTGGAACGAAAATTAATGCAAAAGGTTGCAAAGGCTATACCCCTTTGATCTGTGCGGCTGCATTAGGCCACGAGGAATGTGTTCGTGTGCTTCTTCAAGGAGGAGCTTTTGTTAATCAACGAACGAATGATTTCAAAAGCGCGTTGATGGTTGCAGCTGAAAAGGGGCACAATGATTGTGTCGATTTACTTCTTCGAGGCGGTGCATTCGTCGAACACCATACGAACGACCGCAAAACCGCGTTGATGTTCGCTGCTGAAAATGGGCACGAAGAAAGCGTGCGCCTGGTTTTCCGAGGCGGCGCTGCTGTCGACCAGGAGGCACAAGATGGCAAAAGCGCATTAATATTTGCAGCTGCAAATGGACACGAAGAATGCATCCGTGTATTGCTTCAAAGTGGATCCAACATGAACCTGCAAGAACGCGACGGAAAAAGTGCATTAATGTGTGCAGCTGCAAATGGTCACACAAAATGCGTTAACATACTTCTGCTAAATGGTGCATTATCCAGTCAGAATACTTCATTTGGTATGAGCGCGTTGATGTATGCTGCTGAAAATGGACATGCTGAATGTCTAAAGCTACTAGCGCATCGCTCATCTGTCAAGTGCCGTACACTTGACGGCAAAAGCGCGTTAATGCTTGCGGCCGAAAAGGGACACGCCGAGTGTGTTAGCCTTCTTCTCGAAAATGGCGCTTCTCATGGTGAAGACGGCGCAAGTGCGTTGATATGGGTAGCTCAAAATATTCATAAAGATTGTATCCGTCTACTGCTCCAGAATGGTGCACCCGTCGACAAAAGCACGCGTCGCGAGTTATGCAAGCTGATACGCTCAGCCAAACGTTGGCACGAACAACCCGCTGATGGTTTTGCTCGAGTTCCTGAAGATTCAAAGTCCGATCAAGACCAACCCGCCTTGATAAATGTGTCTGGGCGTGTACAAGAAGAAAGCTCCAATTCTCTTCTCAAGTGTTGTGCTGCAGTCAACGACCCGGCTAGTAGGGTCAAATGCGCGATGATGTACGCCGCTGAAAATGGTCACGAAGAATGCATTCGTGTTCTTCTCCAACGTGGTAATTCCGTGAACCAGCAGAATCGTCATGGTAGAAGCGCGTTGATTGGAGCAGCCGCGCGTGGTCGAGAAAAATGTGTCCGTCTACTTATTGATAATGGTGCTTCTGTTGATCAGCAAGATGAGGAAGGACTTACCGCATTAATGCACGCGTCTGAAAATGGTCATACGGAATGCGTTCGCATGCTCCTCGAAAGTGGTGATGTGGTCAACCAACAGGCACGTTGTGGCTTAAGCGCATTGATAAGTGCCGCTATACATGGTCAGGAACAATGCGTTTTGGTGCTTCTTAAAGGCGGCGCTTCAGTCAACCTGCACAATCGTGATGGCCAAACCGCTTTGATGGGCGCGGCTGGAAATGGCCATGAGCAATGCGTTCGTATACTTCTCGACTTTGGTGCATCTGTCAACCAGGCATCATCGCGAGGTGCAAGTGCGTTGGTGTGGGCTGCGAGTAAAGGACAAACAGAGTGTGTTCGTGTGCTTATCCAAGCTGGTGCTTCAGTCGACCAGCAATCTAGTGATGGCAGAAGCGCGGTGATGGTTGCAGCTGAAAATGGACATGACAAATGCCTTCTCGTGCTTCTTCAGAGTGGTGCTTCCGTAGACCTGCAAGCAAGTGGTGGAATTACCGCGTTGACTTATGCAGCGCGAATGGGCTACGAGAAATGTGTTCGTGTGCTTCTCGAAGGTGGTTCTTCTATCAACCATGCGACACTTCATGGCTTTAGTGCGTTGATATGCGCTGCTATTCATGGACGTGAACTCTGCGTTCATTTGCTTCTCGAGAGTGGTGCTTCCGTGAACCAGCAAACAAGCGAAGGAATTACTGCTTTGATGTGTGCAGCCAAGCAAGGTCACGATGGGTGCGTTCGTGTGCTTCTTCAAAATGGTGCTTTTATGGGCCAGCAAGCAAGTGACGGAGGTACCGCTTTGATATATGCAGCGAATGCGGGGCTAACAAAATGTGTTCATACGCTTCTACAATTTTGTACTTGTGTCGACCTACAAAACCACCGTGGGGAAAATGCGTTGATTTGTGCATCTGGAAAAGGACACACTGAATGTGTTCTTATGCTTCTCCAAGGTGGTGCTTCAGTTGACCTACAAAATTGTGGTGGCGATAGCGCGCTGGTGCTTGCAGCCAAAACTGGACACGTGGAATCCATCCATGCGCTTCTACGGAATGGAGCTTCAGTAAATCAGCAGAATTATCATGGCGAAAATGCGTTGATGGGAGCTACTGCAAGTGGTAATGCGGAATGTGTTCGCTTGCTTATTGAGAATGGCGCTTTTGTTGACCATGAAGAAAGTGGTGGATTGACTGCACTAATGTGTGCGGCTAGAATGGGATACGACGAATGTGTTTTGGCGCTCCTTCTTGGCGGTGCTTCTATTAATCAACGGACTCTGGACGGAAAAGCGGCTGTGATGTTTGCGGCCGAGAACGGACATGAACATTGCATTTGGGTGCTCATTCAAGGTGGAGCTTCAGTCGACTTATTGACAAGTGACGGCAAAAGTGCATTAATGCTTGCATCTAGTAAGGACCACACAAAATGCATTCGTGTTCTTCTTCAATGCGGTGCTTCCGAAGACAAGCAACTTTAAGTTTTGGGCGAAGTTTGCATGTAGACGCCGAAAAAGACTCAGCCATTCATGACATTTGATGCAGATGGTTCGAGCTCGCTGTGATGTTGTTGTGTAAGTGCTTTAATTTATCCGTTCAATCTCATCACGACCAATGTTATTGTCTATTGTAACTATGAATGCTGGGAGAAATACCAAAAATCATACAAAATATTTCTATGGCATTTAAAGTGCCGTATCTGATCATATGGTATATTTTATGGATTTATTAATTATCACGATGCACTCAAGCAGCTATATACTATAAAGCAGTGATTTTGTAATGTGGATTATCGCTTCCTAGAACTTGTCGATGGGATTATCCACTGTTGTCTGAAGCTCGAAAGAATGCGTTGTATAAGTGAGAGTGGAGATAGTCGACAACGACTTTTTGATTTTATGAATATCATGCAGGAGCTTGGTTTTGCTCAGTTGCCTTGTTATGATTTTTTCATCCAAGCAAACTTCAGCGTAAAATCCACTCCTACATCAGAACAAAAAGTTGAGCTGAGTATCAAAATACTGACCCAAGAAGTCCAAACAATTATCGGACGTCTTACCGAAATGAACAAGTGTCAGTGGCAGAATGTACACGAACCAGATTATCAGTAGTCCAAACAACTCGATCGCTTGGTTCTCCAGGACGAAAGTCATTACGTGACTGGGCGAGAACCCGAAAACTTCTTCTTCACTGCAAAGTGAAGAGCAACAAGCGAAAACACTTCCAGCCACGCATATGCCAGTACGTTAAGGACCATTAACGCAACACGCGCTGATGTCAAACCGCTCATTTCAGGGTAGTACTTGGCGCTCGGCAGTTCATGCAAGATGACCACGTACAAGGAGTAGGACATCGGAATGATAGACTCCACGTATTCCACGAGCACGTGATATTCACATTGGAACAGAACCTTGAGCGAGTGATGCACAAACATTCGTTTCTCGTTCAGATTTGTTTATTAATCTTGTTGCGAATTTTTTTATTTTGGTCATTAAACGAGCTGGCGATGCGCAGTTCCAGCGATGAGCGCAATCAAATGTGGCTGCCTTCGAGCACATCGGGCTCTTTGCAAATCGATAGTATTATATCCATAAGATTGTGAGCCGAATTCGAATTGTGCCGAGCTTGCATTTGATGAAGGTACAGCAATGCATACACAGACAACCCGAAGCAGCGAGGTTTCACTGCAGTAGTTCTTGAGCGCTTGGAGTCGCTCAACTGAGTAGGTGCCTTTGTGACTTGGATGAAGGTTGTGAAAAGTATCAACCCATTTCCTCCAGCATCCAGACTTTTGTCTCGCTGACGGAGTCGCCAACACCGAGCTTTTCTTAGACGACACCATTGAATTGTGAATTGATTGTGTTCCACAAGCAAGCGGTTATCGCGTTATTTTCAGAGCAAAATTCATCGAAACCGAATATTCTGTTAAACGCCCAATACCGGTAAGGGCGGCGGTTGTACCAGGAGAGAAAAAGTGGAAGCGGAAGGTGCAACGGTAGTGCGCCGCTGCTTACGGTTATGCATTTACTCACTCAAGGCGGTGCTTCAGTCAACCTGCAAATCAATTCATTTGTGAGCTTCCTCAGAGTAGCGGTACCTCATGAAAACTAAGCAGTCAATCCAAGGCAAAAATCCATTCGAGATACGATGGTTATTTGGCTCGCCCTTTTCGTACGCGTGCTTGCACGCAAATGTACTGCATAGAATGCAGTGCATAGAATCCCCATTGACTTGATCATCCAGGCAAGCGAAATGGTTTAGGTCGTGTTCGATGAAAATCACAATCTTGAAAATCACACACTTTAGGAGAAAATCGTATAAGCAAAATGAGATTTTCACTTTTGTGTGTTTCACCAAAATGCAAATTTTACGTCACTAAAACGAGGGGGCCCTGCACTGTGAAGAGCCTCCCGGTATGTTTCAAAATACAATTTTGAAAAAATAGGGAGGAGGTATTTTTTCGAAATCGCGATTTGGAGGGGAAAATCACACTTTCAACTTTTTGTGTTCCACGACAGTTTTTTCCCGGAAGTTGTATTTTGGGCCTGTTTTGGGGTCCCATCGAACACGACCTTATATTCCTAATCTTTCTAAGATGGTGTTCATATGCCTTTTTGTTGCGCTAGTACATTTGCCGATCACGATAAAAACTAATGAGACCAAAATGATATTGTAGAAAGCAGCTTAAACGATGACAGCACTCCTAACTATGCAATAATACTTGTTTGCCCGCTGAACTTGTTTGGCATCACTTCGGGCTTAAACTGCTACCAAACAGCTAATGGTTTTTCATCCAAGCAAATTCAAGCGTGAAATCCACTCCTTCATATAAGTACATGTTTTCGTGAGTATCAAATACAATTCAAGCCAGTTCAAGCGATAAGCGAGTCACTTTACCGAAATGAACCAGCGTCAGTTGCAAAATATACGCAAACCACACGGTTAATCGCGCCTGCAGCTCCATGGCTTGGTTCTCCAACACAAATGCCAACACGTAGATGGGTGAAATCCCAAACTTTCGTTTCACTGCAAAGTGGAGTGCAATTAACGAAAGAACCTCCATCCACGCATAAGCCATGACATTAAGCGCCATGGACGCAACATTCTTTGATGTCATGTCGCGGGTCTCTGGGTAATACTTGGCGCTCGGTAATTCACACACCATGGCCACATACAAGGCGTAGATCATCGGGATCACGGACTCCACATACTCCACGAGCACATGATATTCGCATTGGAAAAGAACCTTGAGCGAATGATGCACGAACCTTTGTTTCTCCGCTAAGTCAGCGGTTGCCTTCGTAACTGGAGATACTGATCTGTCCACCACAAGTTCGTTGCCTAGAGACACACACGGGATCTCGAATATATCTTGAATTGACTTCTCAATGGTTTGTGTATCTGGACTGACAGACGATTTCAGGACGCGCAACTTGAGAGACGAGCGAATCTTGATAGGATAACATCCGTTTGGCTCAAGCACACCAGGATCTTTGCAAACGCCAAGCACAGTATCCAGAAGATCGTGGGTCGAGCTTGATTTGTACTGAGATTGCAGTTGATGAAGATTCGATATCTGACCTTTCATATCGACAAACGCAAGTACCATTTCCAGCACATCAAATAACATAATTGCCAGAAAGGTCACAACGGATTTGGCGCTCTGCATGCATTTCGTCAGGTACAGCGCATTGAATACCTCGACCGAAAACACGGTGATTCCTGGGATGTACTCTTCGACATGACTTGAAAACCATACCACCGCAGATTGAATGATGATTTTGATGATTGGCAATACAAATATGAGTGCTGTCTGTTGCAGTGGCTCCAGTCTGAAGTATAAGACGCTGAATGCAGGATAGATACAGCACATGGACGTTTGGACCATGATTATTCCCAACTGCTTGCGTAGCTGGTGGCCTAGCATTGGGTTCTTGCGGAATTTTTTGGGTCCAATCGCCATCAAAAAGGTGATTACTAGTATAGTAGAGAAGACCGGCGCCAAAACTATGTATCCTAATGGGATTGGGTAAACCCAAGCACTTGCTACACAGCATGATAAAAGCAGGTACAATGATGAAGCAATCATTGCTACGAGTAGTGTCTTCGTTATTGAAAGTTTGGAAAGAGGCACCATTTCGTTCGTCTCGATAATCAAACCAGCTGAGATGGAAAATCCAATGAGTCCAAGACGAATCCAAGCTCCGAAATTCGCTTTCCACCCATCCTGGGGGCCTTCAAGCGGAATGCATTCAAGAAGAACCGTGACCAGTAGAGCTGGAGCTGGTAGAGTGATGCAGACAGAGATGACGCGCAACAGTGATGTTTTGTTGCGGTATTTCCGGAGCGCTTGCAGTCGCTCGACTGAGTATGCGCCTTTGTGGCTGGGATGGAGATTGTGGAAGGATTTGATCCAGTTCTTCCTACGTTCAGTTTTGTGTGTTGGTGGAGGTGGCGTCGTCGAGCTTACACGAGACATCGGCGCGGTTTTGTGAAATATTGACTTGTGAACCCCAGTGTTCATCTGTCGCTTGAATGCTGTCCCAAAATACTTCGTCCCGCATCAGCATTCTGAAAGAAACTGTTCTTGATACGAATCATGAACGTTTCGTCCCAAAGTTTGTTGAAGAAACTATCGATGGGAATTGCGCGACTGGAAATCTTGTCCCCACGTCTAGCAATTTTTTTAATGCTCGAGTGCTGATTATCATCACGGTTCGCTTCGCTCTTATTGGATATCTGGAAATGCACATCATCCAGCTATGAGAGCGACAGCGTAGCATTCATTAATAGTCAAGCTCCACAGATTAAATTCCTATACACAGCCGACACTGCAAGAAAGAGTAGTAGAAAAACTTGGAGAACCACTCATATAGATTTTGTATACAACTTTCAGCATAAATGTGCGGTGGACCATGTAGAATCAGGTACGAGGTCGGAAATTATTTTTTTGTCCGTGGCAGTCTCAGGCGTTCGTTCAACTTCGTTTAGATATCTAATGATGCTTCATCCATGCGAACTGCAGCGTGAAATCAACACCTGCACAAACATAAGTATTTTGAGCCCAGTCCAAGTATGTTTTGCTAATCATGAGGTCAGTGAGAAGCTTACCAAAATGAATCAGCGTCAGCTCAAATATAAAGGTGAACCAAACTGTCAGTCGTGCCTGCAGCTCGATCATTTGGTTCTCCAGTACAAACGCCAGTACAGAGATGGGTGAAAACCCAAACTTCCTTTTCACTGCAAAATGAAGAGCGACCAGTGAAAGCACTTCCAGCCACGCATAGCCCATCACAGTCAGCACCATAGTATAAACGCGGTCAGAAGTCATACCGCGTGTCTCTGGATAGTACTTGGCACTCGGGAGCCCACTCAATGTTGCCACGTACAATGAGTAAACCATTGGAACCATAGACTCCACATACTTCACAAGCACGACGTATTCACATTGGAACAAGACCTTGAGCGACTGATACACGAACTTTTGTTTCTCGGCCAAATTGATAGCACTGGCAGTTTCTGGCACTCTGATGGTAAAAACAGAATTTGGTACGCCTTGGCTGACTGGCACAACGGCGTATGGTTGGACAATCGTGTCTTCGATTTGCTTATCAATCGTGTCTTGGGTTTGGATCACCTCTTGGATTTGCTTGTCTAGATCACCTGGTGCTTTCGAAATACGCAGCCTCAAAGATGACCGCATCCGTATCAAGGAGCCTTTCCTTTGCTCGAGCACGCCTGGCTCCTTGCAAACTGAAAGCACAGTATGCAGAAGGGCGTTCGTCAAGTTGGACTGTATCGAGTTTGCAAATCATGAGCTTTGGCTAGTTGACCTTTCATATCGTAAAACACAAGAACCAAATCCACCGCGTCGAAAAGCAGGATTGCTACGTAGGTCATGTACGATTTCGCATTCTGCATGCATTTCGTCACATACAGCGCGTTGAACACCTCGACAGAAAACACGACAACGCCGGGGATGTACTCTTCAATGTGTCTTGAAAACCACACGACCGCAGTTTGGATGGTAAACTTGATGATCGGTAGTGCAAATATCAGCGCTGTCTGATGTATATACTCCAGTCTGAAATACAAGGCGCTGAATGCAGGATAGATGCAGACCATCGAAGTTTGAACCATGATGATTCCCAGTTGTTGGCGTAGCTGGTGCCCTAATGTTGTTTTTTCCCGGAACGCTGTGGGTCCGATCGCGGCCAGAAACGTTGTAACGAGCAGACTTGCGTAGATCGGAGCAAACAGGATGTATCCGAATGGCATAGGGTAGACCCAAATACTTGCTAGGCCCCGTTGGCTGAACACGTAGAGAACCCCAGTAATTGCTGCGGCAAATAATACCTTCCATTTTGGTATCTTGGAAACGGGCACCATTTCGTTCGTCTGGACGATCAAACCAATTGAAGCAGTGAAACCAATTAATCCGAGTCGAATCCAGGCTCCGAAGTTGGCTTTCCACCCAGCCATAGGATCTTGAAGTGGGACACATTCAGTACCGATCGCGACAAGCAGAGCTGGAGCTGGAACCGCGAGACACACGAAAAGAACTCGAAGTAGCGATGCTTCGTTGCAATATAGTTTAAGCGCTTGAAGCCGCTCGACGGAGTATGTGCCTTTATGACTCGGATGGAGATTGCGCATAGCATCCTCCCACTTCTTTAGTCGTGGATTCACGAGAGGCGAAGGCGATGAGAATGAGCTTACGCGAGGTGTTGACATTTCAGTGCTGGTATGACTTGTGATGCAATTTGTTTAATGTGTGAATGAATGGCTTGCGCCAGCATCTTTTTTACCAATGCTTTCCTGAGAGAGAGATCCACCGAACGAAAATAGCAATTTGATATAAATGGCGATTGCAAACAACCATGGTCCAAATTAAGAACGATTAGGATGGGTGGCGTGGAGGTGTTGGTGTCATAGCAACAGCAATTTGCATGGAGCACTTGCATCGACTTTAACTACAACGGGGATATTGATAGTTCGTCCTTCAAACTTGGCGAAAGGGACAGTCAATCTTGCCGCAACTCAGTTCAAACACCAACAACTGAGATATTCCGCCAGCTGAATGAGCAAAATTAATTTAAGCAAAGACACGAACAAGGCCAAAAAGATCCCAGAGTCCAAAGTGCTTTCCACGACCAGATCCTTAAAGTTGCATGAATTCGAGTAATACTCTCCACCGTTCGTATTGCCACTTATTAGCGCAAGCGACAGACCCAGCGTTTCCTTGGTGGTACGAAGGCACGTGGCGACGGTCCAGTACGAAGGAGAAGAATTGTGAAAGGGCTACGATGGGGTATAAGGGCATTGAGAGCGTCGGTGGGAAGCGTCGCGATCATTCGTGAAGGATCTATCATGACAGACGAGTACATAGGTGAGGATCATTGTCAGCTGTAGTGCAATCTGTGCTTAAAGAGAAGTCGTTGTTCTCAGTGAGGACGGGCATCAAGGAGCAACTTGCGCAGGCTGTGGCGGAGCTCATTTCAGTCCGTCCCAAGGTCCCCGTGCGGTTTCTGGCCACGCAGTACGTCAAACCATGCCACGAAGGACACGCTGGCTTGCTCTGACCCTGATTCCGATAGCTTCCAGCCTGTCGACAGCAGCAACAAGATCGCCAAGTGTGCTGCGATTCTGCAGAATAGTGAGCCGCGGCTGCCAGCCTTTCGTGATGCAGTCGAAAGAGCCATGTGCTTGCTGGCCAAAACCAACGCTACCGCGCCCTCCGTGATCTCTATCATTGTGCCAACACCAGCGACACGGACGACTATCAGTGCGTACAGTGTCGACCGAGCCGATTTTACAGAGCTGGTGGCGTTCCTTTGCGTTGATCTGGCACAAGACTGGACGCAGAGCGTCATGGAGGCACTGCGTCTAACCCACGAGAAGGAAGCAGAGATCAGTGCGACAGTGTCGATCGAAGAGTTTGAACACGGAGTGCGCACGTGCTTGCTGCTGGAAGGTGCGTGCTGAATTCCTAATGGCAGATCCGAGTCCTTAGCCAGATCGTCTCTCGTGTCTAGAGCTGCTGGATACGCTGGATCAGCTCTTCCACTTGGCCGACAAGAGCGAGAGCGGCCAGATCAGCACGCAGGCGCTGCTGGCTACTCTCGATGGCGCTGCTGCGGTCGCGCAAGCGCAGCCAGAGAGCTCTATGGACGGCCTGCTCGCTCTTCTGCACAGCGCTTTCAGCCACGACGAGCCCAGCGAGGAGAACAGAAGCGATACCGTCCGCTGGCCGGAGCTCCTGGCGATCATCGCTCGCGTCGTATTCGCTCCGTAATACAAGAGCATGGTGAATTCAATTGGCGTCCAGAGCGGCCGGTGTATTAGAATGGCCTCGCCGCCTCACTACCTCTTGGTCTACATCTTGTTGAGCATCGTGAGGATGTTCTTGCGGATCTTGCCCTGCACGAACACGGCCTTTCCCAGACGGCGGATACGCTCGCGGGTCTTCTTGGTCGCGATGTGTCGCTTGCCGGCCTGCGCGCGCTTGACGAGGCCGTTGCAGTTCACCTTGAAGCGCTTCTTCACGGCCGACTTGGTCTTGAGCTTGTAGCCCATGAAGCGCACCTGCACGGCGGGGAACACGCTGCGGTTGTGCAGCAGCACGGCGCGTGACGCGATCAGCGAGCCCGTGGGCAGCGCCGACGTGAGCGCGTGGGTCGTGGGGGCCGCCGCCTCACGCAGGAACGGCGCCGCGTTGGCAGCGACGCGGGTCTGCACGACCGCGAGGGTCTTGAACTGGCGAGTCAGCGATCTACAGCAGCCGCATAGGCAGAGAGCGCCGTTAGAGCCAGAGCCAAGGCGCCAAGAGAGAGCGCCTCACGTACCGGAGGAGCGCCATGCCGTGCGTGTGGTCTATATGCTTTGGCTGGTTCGCTACCAAGCAGCTATTTGAGCTGATGATTGGTCAAAATAGGATTTTATGATTTACGAGTTATTGATTGGATGATATAGGTTTGAAAATATATCATTGGAAGAAATCAGTTATATCGTAACGTTTGATATCCTTGATAAAACGTTTGGATGTCAGTGGTGGGATACCTGTATAAGTAGATATGCTACTCATGGCGCTTCAACTGACTGATCGATGGATGCGGTGCTCAGCGCTGCGTACATGTACCTGGCATTGATTGCATGCGTTTTGATGGACGGGCATGAGAAACAAAAGCGACAGGGCATGCAAGGCCACTCCCGTGACGGGGAGAGGCAGTCACGCGCGCGTGGGATCGATCTTTGAAGCTGAAGAGAGCGATTCGTGCGAATGGCTTTGGCACCGCGCAATCAGTTTCGAGGCTCCTTTCTGCTGCAGTTGTAGGATGTTGATGTCAAATGCACAGTAGTTAACAAGCGATGCAGTCCGCACAAGAGCGCGGTGCCGTACTGTGGGTCTAGCATGGGACAGCGTCGGAAATGGTCGCGCCATGTCTCTTTTTGGCAGTCTGGGAAGACCATGAATAAATAAATACACATATATGCATGGAGAGAGCCAGGTGGGGAGGCACGAGAGGGACCGCCATGGGACCTCCATGCGTTGAACGCGACATGCCGGCATTCATTCGAATTGCGCAGGTTCGTATAGTTTGGTGCTCTAAGGCATGTTGGTCTTTTTGGACACTCAACAGAGCACAGTTCGTACTGGTCGCGGAGTTTTAGCGGACCATCAATGAGACCGTGCTGGGCCTACAGTGGATCGGTTTGAGGCCCAGTACGAATCTTCCACCAGGCACATCGTACTGGGCCTTGAGGGCTTTCGGACCACTACGATGAACACATGGGGGAAGCGAATGGGGATGCTCGTGCTGGTCGTCCAGTAGTGGGTACCAGTAAAAGGACCAGCACGGCACTCACAGGGAACCGTGCTGGTCCCTCAGTGGAAACAATGGAGGACCAGTACGAGGAAACCCTGGACAGTGTTGGTCGCCAAGTTCCAGTGATTCCGGACCAGTACGATCCTGGAAGACAGTGGAGCCGTTACCCTTCAGAGGCGTTTGCTTCGGTTGTTGTTTTGCAGAGGCGGTCAGAGTAGTTGCAGCGTTCTTTCATTGAAGATTCTCGCTTGATTCGCTGGTGCTGAGCACAAGAAGCCTCTAAAATAAACCAATTTCCCCTCAATGTCCAGCTGAAAGTTATGCTCATCTTAAAGTGCTCTCACGTCTCAGTGGAATCGGCATGTGACCGTGGATTGGTGTGTCAACGAATCTGCAGAGCCATAAATATGATATGTCCCCTTTTCTCCCAAGAAAGAGTGGCCCCCACGAGGGAGAACCATTGGCATGCGTGCTAAGCGAAATGCGAGCAGAGGCGAGTTCCGTCTTTACTGCTTCTGCCTGTCGATCTCTCCATTGCAAAAGACCAATTGCCCCAGAGTGAGTGGTGTCGGCGGCTGGCATACTGTACCTACACTTTTCTCCAGCACTCTTGCCCATCTCACTCATTATGGGTTGGTTAGTCTACAGTACGGTCGGATTTAAAGTCAAACGCCACGACCTGACCTAAAAGAAAAAATGATGGGGTCCAAAACGAACGATATTTTTTGATTGGGGCTATACTTCACTCATTTGTAAAAAGCGCGAGGTTCAACTTCGTGAACTTGTCTTTTCTTCGTCCAGGTCCTCCAACCCTATCCATTAGTACCCATACAAAAGCCTTGTGATTGCAAAATCCCAGATGTTGATAGGCAAAAATACTATTTCACCTTTCAAATGAGTAGTACGGTACAGTTGTCGTACTGTGAAATACTTTTCCCGGGCTATTCGACGGTGGCCAAACCAAACAATGTACGCACTGGGCCTCCTCTCAAGCTCTTCATTCCTCAACTTTCTCTTTCGAGCGCAAAGGAAAACCCAGCAAAGACCTTCACTCCCAGGAGAGAGATCGACGCTAGTGGCTCTGGCAGCATGACGGACAAGGGCGGACTGCTGCGCGACGAAGATGGCGACGTGCCGGAGGTCTACAAGTCCCTCAACTTCAAGAGCATCCAGTCCATGTACTCGCAGAAGGACGACGACATGATGTCCCGATACAGTACGCTGCGCGCCGAGAACCTCGACACCATGCTCTCGGGCGGTCTCGAGAACTTCTACAAGAAGTACCATCATCTTTCACGCAAGATCAACCTGCAGCTGCCGACCCCGGAAGTGCGCTTCGAGAACCTGTCGTTCGCGGTCGATGTGCCCGTGTCAGAGAAGGTCGCGTCCCAGGACACAGTCGGTCACTACCTTAAGAATGTGCTCACGCCGTGGGATAAATCACCCATGAAGCGCAAGGACGTGCTGCACCCGATGAGTGGTATCATCAAGCCGGGCTCCATGACGCTGATTCTGGCCAACCCTGGCGCCGGTAAATCAACGTTCCTCAAGGCGCTCTCAGGTCGTCTGCAAGACAACAACAAGACCTCGATCGGTGGTGAGATCACCTACTCGGGTCTTACTGCTGACCAGATTGACCTCATCAAGCTTGTGGGCATGGTCGACCAGACCGACAACCACATTGCCACGCTGACGGTGCGCGAGACGTTCAAGTTTGCTGATTTGTGCCAGAACGGTCTTCCAGAAGACCAGCCGGAGGAAATGCGTGAGATTGCTGCGTTGCGCACGGAGCTCTTCCTGCAGATCCTTGGCCTCACCACTTGCTCTGACACTGTTGTCGGCGATGCATTGCTGCGTGGTGTTTCTGGTGGTGAGCGCAAGCGTGTCACGATTGGTGAGATTCTCGTTGGTGGTCAGAGTTTGTTCCTCTGTGATGAAATCTCGACTGGCCTGGATAGTGCGGCGACATTTGACATTGTTCAGTCGCTGCGCACCTGGTGCCGAACATTGGGCGGCTCATGCATTGTGGCTCTTCTACAGCCGACGCCTGAAGTGGTGGAGCTCTTCGATGACATTCTGATGATCAACGAAGGCCATCTCGCGTACCACGGCCCACGTACCGAGATTTTGAGCTACTTCCAAGAGCGCGGGTTCACGTGCCCTCCTCGTACGGATCCGGCTGATTTCCTGATTGAAGTTACATCTGGACGTGGTCGAAAGTATGCAAATGGAAACGTTGAGATTAGCAAGCTTGCGATTGGGGCAGATGAGTTCGCAAACATGTTTTTCCAGTCCAGCATCTACAAGAAGACCCACGAAGCTTTGAGCCGTGGATTCCACGATAACCAGTTCGAAAATGTGGATGATTTCAAGAAGGCGAAGAATGTTGCCAACCTCGCGCGTTCCAAGGATCAATCTGAGTTTGGTCTGGCGTTTTTTCCGAGCACGATGCTGCTGTTGAACCGACAGAAGACAATTTGGCTCCGAGACCGACCTCTTTTGTGGGGTAAAATGTTTGAAGCTCTGATCGTCGGTCTCGTTCTGGGTATGATCTACTATGAGTGCAGCCCGACATACTACCTTCGTATGATGTTCTTCAGTATCGGTGTGTTCCAGCGTCAGGCATGGCAGCAAATTTCTATCTGCTTCCAGCTTCGCCAGGTTTTCTACAAGCAGCGTGCCCGGAACTTCTTTCGAACCGGTTCTTATGCAATTGCTGAAAGTATTGTGCAAGTCCCAGTGAATCTGTCAGTTTCGATGATCATGGGCACGTTCTTCTACTTCATGAGTGGCTTGACGCGCACGTTTGAGAAGTACATCGTGTATCTGCTCATCCTGGTCTGCTTTCAACACGCTATTGGCGCCTACATGACGTTACTGAGTTCGATTTCTCCGAAGATTGCCGTGGGCCACTCGTTGGCCGGTGTGTCGGTGTCATTCTTTCTGCTATTCTCGGGTAACATCATTCTTGCCGATTTGATTCCGGACTACTGGATCTGGATGTACTGGTTCAACCCTCTTTCGTGGGCGCTTCGTAGTGTGATGCTTTCTGAATTCTCGAGCTCCCGCTACACGAATGCGCAGAGCCTTGCGAAACTCAAGAGCTTCTCGATCTCTCAAGGAACTGGCTACTTGTGGTTCGGCATTGGTATTCTACTCTTCTACTACTTTTTGTTCACGACCCTGAATGCACTGGCCTTGCACTACATCCGCTATGTGAAGGTGACGGGAGTTACGGGCAAGACCACCAAGACTGATGCTGATGAGCCAGACAATGTGTACGTTGAAGTGATGACTCCGGGTACGGGCGACGAAAACAAACCTATCAATGGCCAGCGTGTTCGCGGTGGTGGCCTTCCATTTACTCCCAGCAACCTTTGCATCAAGGACCTGGAATACTACGTTACTCTTCCCTCTGGTGAAGAGAAGCAGCTTCTCCGCGGAATCACGGCCCACTTCGAACCTGGTCGAATGGTTGCATTGATGGGAGCGACTGGTGCCGGCAAGACTACTTTGATGGATGTGATTGCTGGTCGCAAGACTGGTGGACGTATCGTTGGCGACATCATCGTGAATGGCGAACTGAAGAACCCTGCCAACTTCAGCCGAATTACTGCATACTGTGAGCAGATGGACATTCACTCGGAAGGTGCGACGATCTACGAGGCACTTGTGTTTTCTGCTAACCTCCGACTTCCTCCCAAGTTTTCCTACGAAGAGCGCATGAACCTGGTTAGCGAGACCTTGGATCTGCTTGAGCTGACGATGATTTCGAACGAATTAATCTCGAACCTGTCAGTCGAGCAGAAGAAGCGTGTGACCATTGGTGTGGAAGTGGTGTCAAACCCAAGTATTTTGTTCCTGGATGAGCCAACGAGTGGTCTCGACGCCCGCTCTGCGCTCATTGTGATGCGTGGTGTCCAGTCGATTGCTCGCACTGGCCGTACGGTTCTCTGCACGATCCACCAACCTAGTATCTCGATCTTCGAGCTCTTTGACGGCCTCCTATTGCTGCAAGCTGGTGGCTACACTGCCTACTTTGGTGACCTCGGCAAGGATTCCGTTACGATGCTTGAATACTTTGTTTCCATCCCTGGTACGGTTGAGATTGCCCCTCAGTACAACCCGGCAACGTACATGCTTGAGGTTATTGGTGCTGGTATTGGTCGCGATGTCAAGGATTACTCTGTCGAGTACAAGAACAGCGAGCTGTACAAGAGCAACCGTGAAAAGACTCTTGCTTTGTGCAACCCGTCTGCGGAATTTGTCCGATTCTCTACCATGAACTTCGAGTCTATTGCCACTCCATTCACCAACCAATTGAAGAACCTGGCTCTGAAGCAGCGCCGCACGTACTGGCGTACTCCTTCGTATAACTTCACGCGAGTGTTCTTGTTCCCGCTGTACGCTATCATCTTTGGTACCACGTTTTATCAATTGAAGGCAAACAATCTCAAGAAGGTCAGCTCGCACATTGGTTTGATTTACAACAGTATGGATTTCATCGGTGTGATCAACCTGATGACGGTTCTCGAAATCACGTGCGCTGAGCGAGCTGTATTCTACCGTGAGCGCATGTCGAACTACTATGGTCCTCTGGCGTACAGTCTATCGCTGTTTTTGGCTGAAATTCCGTACCTGGTGTTCGTCATTTTCTGCTTCGTCACGATTGAGTACTTCTTGGTCGGCTGGAGCTCGTACGCTGGTGACTACTTCTACTACCTGTTCGTCTTTTACCTCTACACATCGATCTGTACGTTTGTGGGCCAGTGGATGTCTGCGTTGACGCCGAACGTGAAGGTTGCCAACGTCGCGGTGGGTGCTCTCTCCTGCATTTTCAACCTGTTCGGCGGCTATCTGCTTCCCCGCACGAACATGCACAACTACTACAAGTGGATCACGTACATTATCCCGTCGAGCTACTCGCTGGCCGCTCTTGTTGGCATTCAACTGGGTGACAGTGACACGATGATCTCGGTCACGGCTGCAAGCGGAGCCGTGAGCAACATGACGGTTGGCAGCTACATTGAGTCCGAGTACGGCTTCCACATCGACAAGAAGTACAACTACATGGCGGCGTTGATCGTTTTCTGGGCGGTAATTCAGCTGTGTATCTACCTCACGCTCAAGTACGTCAGCCACTTGAAGAGATAGGGCGAGTGGTGTCTTTTTACACACCTTCATGTGCCGTCCAAAGCCATTACCGACTTGCTATGATGCATCTCTTGTCTTTGCATATCCCTTGCATTCATAAAGCTAACGAACGTGCTTGCTTACGACTCGATCTTTTACTTCTTTTTTCTTTTTTTGCTTCTTTTGTGAGAAGTGAGAGCTCATAACGCAATTGGGAGCGCGTTTATTCAATGGCCCAGAAGTGGACGATATGTGGACAATCGACTGTGGAGTTTTCGACGAGACAGCGTGTGCAACAAGTACTGTACATGCACCAGCGACGGGCAGTGCATCACACCAAAGCGTACTGCAGATGCATAATATTAGTCACGAACTTACCGCAACGCATTGCGTTTCCTCCCACAAGTCGTTTCAGATGCATGCGCGAGTATGGAGGTGTTCAGTCCAGTTCCGAGCGCTAGGATTCTGTCGCCATTGTGACTGGACTGCCTGTTGCAGACCACTCTTGCTTCAATGTTCAACTGTGTGTGCAGTGAACTGCACAAGAATTTGTGGCTGACGTAATTTACGTACAGATTGAACGATTGAGCAAGATATCCCACCGATATGTTTGATAAATGTGGCGCACCCATTTTCGGTAAAACAGTTTGAATGAAGTGATGAAGTGGTCGGTGAACCCATAGTGAACTTTCTTTGTGCACATTTCTGTTGGTTCAAAAATGCGAAGGAGGACAAATCCGCTTGATTCATCTCCTTATGGCTGCCGTCTGGATGGTGTAGCAAATAATTATGAACAGCTCCACGCCATCGAAACTATCATAACTTACTGTAGTTTGGCATGTCGCTTCGCGCCTACCACTTGTGGCATAATATGCCACAAAAGTGGAGTCTATGGTACAAAAGCCAGCTAAAGATGCAGTTCAATAGACACGCTGATCAACAGGCACCACAGTTATTTCGCCTCATTGTAAAAGCCTGTTTCACACAAGTGGTGATGCCGCCAGCAACCTTCGCAATTGTGGTGCTGTTGTATGTTTGTTCAGTATCACTCACACGCGTAAATTTGTGCGGGCATGGATCACCCATGGCGTGTGACCAGCCACCAGCGTCTTGTGAACGTAAATACGCGACAGTTGCGCGTTCTTTGTGGGTGGAAAAGGACAGAGATTCCAAAGAAAACTCCTGTACGAGTAAAGGAGAGCTCAGCCTTCGTTCTTTTGGCTGCTCCTACTGCCTTACATTACAGTGGGGCTCATTGCGTTCTTTGGTGTTCAGTCTTGCATTTCTGACACTTCGAGAGCGATTCTTTACACTGCATGAAAAGTTTGGTATTTTTCGAATCTCGTACTGGTCCTTGGTTGGTCCAATAGTTGCTTTGAGAGATCATCGCGGCGTTGTTGGACCAGTACCAATTAAACAGGCTCTTCTGATGATCATCAAACGTTTTCTGGAAGCGAGGTTGCAGTGGTCAGAAGAGGGTTCAACAACCTTATGTGTGTGGGCTGGGTTCATGCGAATGCTTACTGCAAGTTCCCTTGCATATGCAATTACGGGTGATTGTAAGCCTCCGTTTAAATCGCTTGCAGATATGGCTGACAGTTTGTGAGGATGTATTTTGAGTCGTGCAAGGAACTCGAAACTCTTCCTTTCGTGTCCAGAGTGGAGTGGCCATGCTGCAACAGTATCTTGCGTGCCTTCTCAAGAGTGTGTGAAGATGAGCAAGGCGTGCTGCCTTTTCTGTCTTTGCCAGTCGGCCATCGACATAACTGCACGCAGCATGAGATATCTTCTGCACTCAAAAGCCTTTGTAGCTACACTAGAATACTGTATTGCATTCCTTGGATGGACTACCCTCTATCTAAGACACATCCATTACCCAAAAATGAAAACTTGAGTCCCAACGCAGAGGCTGAATTCACCCAAAATAAGCGAGGAAAGAGAACAGTACAGTAATGGATACTTCATGAGAAATAGCACCGCCTGTGTATCCTACCAGGTGGTGGGCTGTCTCCAACGCCAGGTGGAAACACGGCGAGGTCCAAAATTGGGGGTATATGCCAAAACACGGTGCTGATGACGAGCCGACATCCAGCAAGCGTCGCACGTGCTTACGCGAATCGTAAAGCCAGACCACAGCCGTAAGTCCATAAATAACAAGCGGTACACACGCAAGAGACTGAGGTTTGCTCAAAAAAAACCATAGCTTAGTTTCCATCTGAATCTTTAATTATTTTATGGGATGATAGCGATTTTTACAGTATTCCAGCCCTTCATTATTGAGCTTCTCTACGTTTCCACAACGTCGTTTCTTCGGACGATGGCTTTGATACACATCCCCTTGCACTCACAAAGTGTTCCACTCTTTGAATGTACATAAATAATCGAGACCAACACTCTTATGGATTACGGGAACAATGCAAAGATGTTTTATTATATATTATAATTCAGAAATCTCAAAAAGAAAAATTCTCTTTAAATTCTGTTGACAACCAAGGTTGGTCTTTCTAAAATAATGAACCGTTGGAGCTATGAATTGGTTTCTGCTTTGAAAAAGATACTTTGGTCATCCCACTTTTCGGCATGGCTCTTCTGATTGGCTCACTTTGGTGTCCTTCACTGTCCTGTCTTCGCGTATGTACCCTATCCGCTGCGCTCTCCAAAGCAAGGGAAAGGGCTAAAATGAACCATGAATGCCTCGTCATGTCGCTCCTCCTCCGTCTGCTCCTCCTCCTCTGTGGTTTTAAAACGGTTCAGTCGTGCCCTACCCTCAACATCCATACAAACGCCAAGTCAAAGCGAAACCCCACCCAACGTCTGCGTCCTATTTTTGCGTGGCGGCACACTAAGTACGGCTCGGCTGCAGCCCTTGGTGGCAATGCGGCCGATGCGTCGCATTGGTGTTGGTTTCTCCGGCGCTCATTCCTCAACTTCCTCTCGACTCGCGCACTTTCGCCCGACGAGCCGAAAGGGAAACCACCGACGACCTTAAAGAGAAAGAGATCGACGCCGGTGCCGGAAGCATGCCGGACAAGAGCGGACTCCTTCGCGACGAAGATGGCGACGTGCCGGACGTCTACAAGTCGCTCAATTTCAAGAGCATCCAGGACATGTACTCGCACAAGGACGACGACATGATGTCTCGCTACAGTACTCTGCGCGCCGATGACGTGGACACCATGCTCTCGGGCGGCCTCGAGAAGTTCTACAAGAAGTACAACCACCTCTCGCGCAAGATCAACCTGGCGCTGCCGACCCCGGAAGTGCGCTTTGAGAACTTGTCGTTCGCCGTCGATGTGCCCGTCTCGGAAAAGGTCGCCTCGCAAGCCACAGTGGGTCACTACCTCAAGAAGGTGCTCACGCCGTGGGACAAGCCAATGACTGCGCGCAAGGACGTGTTGCACCCGATGAGTGGTGTGATCAAGCCCGGTTCCATGACGCTGATTCTGGCCAACCCTGGCGCTGGCAAGTCAACGTTCCTTAAGGCGCTTGCGGGTAAGCTTGAGAACACTGCTCGCACGACTATTGGTGGTGAGATCACGTACTCGGGCCTTACGGCTGACCAGATCGATCTCATCAAGCTTGTGGGCATGGTCGACCAAACCGATAACCACATTGCCACGCTGACGGTGCGCGAGACGTTCAAGTTCGCTGATATGTGCCAGAACGGTCTCCCAGACGACCAGCCTGAAGAAATGCGTGAGATCGCCGCGTTGCGCACGGAGCTCTTCCTGCAGATCCTTGGTCTGACCAACTGCGCCGACACCGTCGTTGGTGACGCCCTACTGCGTGGTGTCTCTGGTGGTGAGCGCAAGCGTGTGACGGTCGGTGAGATCCTTGTCGGTGGTCAGAGTTTGTTCCTCTGTGACGAAATTTCGACTGGTCTAGATAGTGCGGCGACGTACGATATCGTTCAGTCGCTGCGCACTTGGTGCCGAACGCTGGGCGGATCGGTCATCGTGGCTCTTCTGCAGCCGACTCCTGAAGTCGTTGAGCTTTTTGACGACATTCTGATGATCAACGAGGGCCATCTCGCGTACCACGGTCCGCGTACCGAAATTCTGAGCTACTTCCAGGAGCGCGGCTTTTCGTGTCCTCCTCGTACGGATCCGGCTGATTACCTGATTGAAGTTACTTCTGGTCGTGGCAAGAAGTACGCGAATGGAAATGTTGAAGTCAGCAAGCTGCCTGTGACGGCTGAGGATTTTGCGAACATGTTTTACCAATCCAGCATCTACAAGAAGACGCACGAAGCTATCAGCCGTGGATTCAACGAGCACCAGTTCGAAAACGCGGAAGATTTCCGAAAGGCGAAAAACGTGGCGAACTTGGCTCGTTCAAAGGAGCAGTCTGAGTTCGGACTTGCATTCTTTCCGAGTACGAAGCTGTTGCTGAGCCGTCAAAAGACTATCTGGCTCCGTGATCGACCTCTTCTATGGGGCAAGATTTTTGAAGCTGCAATTGTCGGCCTTGTGCTTGGTGTGATTTTCTACAACTGCAGTGCCACGTACTACCTTCGAATGATGTTCTTCAGTATTGGCGTGTTCCAGCGTCAAGCATGGCAGCAAATTACCATTGCATTTCAACTTCGCAATGTGTTTTACAAGCAGCGCTCCAGAAACTTTTTCCGCACGTCATCTTACGCAATTGCCGAAAGTATTGTTCAAGTTCCCGTGAACCTCTCAGTGTCGTTTATCATGGGAACATTTTTCTACTTCATGAGTGGTTTGACGCGCACGTTTGAGAAGTATATCGTGTACCTGCTTATCCTGGTTTGCTTTCAGCACGCAATTGGAGCTTACATGACTCTTTTGAGTTCAGTGTCTCCAAATATTGCTGTCGGCCAATCGCTTGCTGGTATCTCGGTCAGTTTTTTCCTGCTTTTCTCGGGAAACATTATTCTTGCCGATTTAATTCCAAACTACTGGATTTGGATGTATTGGTTCAATCCTCTCTCGTGGGCCCTTCGCAGTGTGATGCTGTCGGAGTTTTCAAGTGACCGATACATTGATGGTGCTGGTGTCTCGAAGCTGAAGAGCTTCTCCATCACTCAAGGAACAGGCTACCTTTGGTTTGGTGTTGGAATTCTGCTGGCCTACTACTTCTTGTTCACGACGTTTAATGCGCTTGCTCTTCACTACATTCGCTATGTGAAGATTCTTGGTGTTCCCGGCAAGAGCATGGAAGTCAAAGACGAAGAAACGGACAATGTTTACGTCGAAGTAATGACCCCTGCACTTCAGGAAGAAGGCAAGCCATTGAACGGTGTCCAACAAGCTCGAGGAGGTGGCCTTCCATTTACTCCAAGTTACCTATGCATCAAGGACTTGGAATACTATGTTACGCTTCCGTCTGGTGAAGAGAAGCAGCTTCTACGTGGTATTACGGCGCACTTTGAACCAGGTCGCATGTTTGCGTTAATGGGAGCCACTGGTGCTGGTAAGACGACGTTGATGGATGTGATTGCGGGTCGTAAGACTGGTGGCCGTATCATTGGTGATATTATCGTTAACGGCGAACCGAAGAATCCGGCCAACTTCAGTCGAATTACCGCTTACTGTGAGCAAATGGACATCCATTCGGAAGGTGCTACGATTCAAGAAGCGCTCATCTTTTCGGCTAACCTTCGTCTCCCTCCTAAGTTTTCTTACGAAGAGCGTATGAATCTGGTCAACGAGACCTTGGATCTGCTTGAGCTTACCCCGATTATGAACGAACTTATCACCAACCTGTCCGTTGAGCAGAAGAAGCGTGTGACCATTGGTGTGGAAGTGGTGTCAAACCCAAGTATTTTGTTCCTGGATGAGCCAACGAGTGGCCTTGACGCTCGCTCCGCGCTTATCGTGATGCGTGGTGTCCAGTCGATTGCTCGCACTGGCCGTACGGTTCTCTGTACGATCCACCAACCTAGTATCTCGATCTTCGAACTCTTTGATGGTCTTCTACTTCTTCAACGCGGAGGGTACACTGCCTACTACGGTGATCTGGGACGGGATTCAGTTACGATGCTTGAATACTTTGCTTCCATTCCCGGAACGGTTGAGATTGCTCCTCAGTACAACCCGGCCACCTACATGCTTGAAGTCATTGGTGCTGGTATTGGTCGTGATGTCAAGGATTACTCGGTTGAGTACAAGAACAGTGAGCTGTACAAGAGCAACCGCGAAAAGACTCTTGCTTTGTGCAACCCACCAGCAGAGTTCGTTCGATTTTCTACCATGAACTATGAACCTATTGCTACTCCATTCATCAATCAGCTGAAGAATCTTGCTCTGAAGCAGCGCCGCACGTACTGGCGTACTCCTTCGTATAACTTCACGCGAGTGTTCTTGTTCCCGCTGTACGCTATCATCTTTGGTACCACGTTTTACCAATTGAAGGCAAACAATCTGAAGAAGATCAGCTCGCACATTGGTTTGATTTACAACAGTATGGATTTCATTGGTGTGATTAACATGATGACGGTTCTCGAAATCACGTGCGCAGAGCGAGCTGTCTTCTATCGTGAGCGCATGTCGAACTACTACGGTCCTCTGGCATACAGTCTGTCGCTGTTTTTGGCTGAAATTCCGTACCTGGTGTTCGTCATTTTCTGCTTCGTCACGGTTGAGTACTTCTTGGTCGGCTGGAGCTCGAATGCTGGAGATTTCTTCTACTTCCTGTTCATGTTCTACCTCTACACGTCGATTTGTACGTTTGTGGGCCAGTGGATGTCCGCATTGACGCCGAATGTGAAGGTTGCCAACGTTGCGGTGGGTGCTCTCTCCTGCATTTTCAACCTGTTTGGTGGCTATCTGCTTCCTCGCCAGCACATGCACGGATTCTACAAGTGGATCATTTACATTATTCCTTCCAGTTACTCGCTTGCCGGCCTTGTTGGTATCCAACTTGGTGATGTAAACACGATTGTTTCAGTCACTACTTCAAGCGGCTCGACCCAGGTCATGTCGGTTGCCAATTACATTATCACTGAATATGGCTTTCACGTTGACAAGAAGTTCAACTACATGGCGGCGTTGATCGTCTTCTGGGTTGTCCTCCAAGTGTGCATTTACCTCACGCTCAAGTACGTCAGCCACCTGAAGAGATAGAGTGGCTAGTTTGCAGCTTTATCGTCACGACATTTTTTGCCGTACGACCTTTTGCTTTTGCAACCCCATGACGTTCCATCGTTGAGACGATGCGTCTATTCATACACTAGTTACATTCAACTGAATAAACTTGATTTCAAAGCATTCAACAAGCTATTGTCTTTGTTTTGCATAAGGGTTGGTCCGTTCGGACCGCTCACAACTGCGGTTTGCGTGCTTTGTCGAAGTCGGTACAGGAGGAAAAAAACGCAGGCTTCTGGATCTTCCTTCTCGTATTTGTTGAGCATGTGACTCTTTGGACAACACAATGAATGAAGAAATGCTAATAAAACACAAGACGACAGAAAATTCACACTCGGTTTCGTCTTTATTCAGAGTTTCTCTCAAGTCTTATGCCGCAACGTGTCTCAAGCTCCCACTTCGCGCCTTGCTGATCTAGTTGAGTGGGTCCATAAGACCGTCCTTCGAGTACTCGCGCAGGACAGCCGAGATAGACGTGGGCGGGATCATACCGAGCTCCGTCACGACCATCGACACGTAGTCAATGGGCGTGGCATCGTAGACCAGGTTCAGCAGCTTCAGGTCCGGGATGTCGCGCCAGTCCGAAAGCACGTGCGAGGAAGAGCCACCGGCAGTGCGACGCGACTTCTCTGTGCAGTAGGACGAGATCAGCTCGTCGGGGTCGCGCAGTTCGTTGTGCGTGATGGCGTCCAGCTGCACACGGTCTGAGAACTTGTAGGTCTCGCAGCAGAAGAGCACGGGCACGTTGGCCTCGTGTGCAGCCATGGCCACCAGAGCCGTACCGACGCGAGCGACAGCGACACCGTTGCTCATGAAGGCCGAGGCACCGAGAAAGACCTTGGTCACGTCGCGCAGGATGTACGAGAGCGCGTTGATGTGCACGTACGTGCACTGCAGTCCAGCCTCGAGCAGAGCCTTGACCATTTTCTTGCCCTCGTAGTGCGGTCGCGAGTCGACCACGACAACGCGGAAGCGGATCTTGCGCTGCTCGTGCGCCTCGCGCAGCAGCATCTCGACCACGTTCGAGCGTGCGTAGGTGAGGATGACGTCGCCGTCCGCGATCTTGCTCTGTGCGTTCTTGGCCACCGCGCGCATGGCCAGCAGGATGCGGCTCTGGATGTACTCGTCCACCTCGGCCAGGATCTGCTTCTTGGCCTCCTCGTCGCTCAATTCCGACGACGTCGTGCCGATAATGCTGCGTAGACTGCGGATCGCGTTGCCCATGCTGATGCAGTGCGGGCGGCAGTCGATCAGGTACTGGATGAGCGGGCGGAGCGACTTGTCCAGGTCGCGGCTCAGGAGCTTCTGCGGCGGCGTGACGTAGTCGGCGATCACCTGCTTGAACGCCGTGAGCATGGCGATGCAACGCGCGTTGCCGCCCGTAATCTTGCCCTCAGCGTACTTGAGGCCGAGCGAGAGCACGGCCGGGTGAAGCTCCTTGTTCGAGAAGCCGGCGTTGAGGGACAGTGAGCTCTCGCGCTCGTATTGCGGCAGGTGCGAGAACAGCGCGACCTGCTTCTGCGCCTGCGTGCGCACGACCACCGATTCCTTGGAGCGGCGCGCCATCTTCTTGGCGTCGTCGTACTGCAGACGCACGCCGCTGGGCGTGGCCACAGTCTCAACGCGCTTGGCAGCCGGCTTAGCCGGTGCGTCCTTACCGGCACGTTGCGCTTCCTGGATAGCACGACGTTCCTGCTTGCTGAGCTTCTCGCGCTTGGGCGGGGCGTTACCATTCGCCTTGGCAAAGGCTTCAGCGGCTGTAACAAGCACAGAGAATGATGAGATCAACCCATTGGAATGAGAGCGATAGTGAAGAACCTACCGAGCTTCTTGCGCTCAGCTTTGGTCAGTGGCTTGGGATCCGCAGCACCAGCCGCATCAGCCGAAGGCGCAGCAGCAGCAGATGCGCTGGAGGCAGACGGACCCAGACTCAAGGCCTCCATGGCCTGCTGCGTTCCAGCGGCAGCCGCAGGAGACGGCGACCAGCCTTCCAGCGTACTCCTACGCAGAGAGACATAGCAATGGCAGTCAGCAGCAGTGGCTTCTGGCGCTGGGAATGAACCACCACCACGTACTCGATGTTGTCGCCCATGGTGTTTCTTCTGCTGGAAGGCGCGTCCAGTGCGGCTTCTGCAGCCGATAGAGCACAATAGAGAGTGAGTACAGGATGAGGCACATGTGGACATGGATGGGTACATTCGGCAGCAGCACGCACCTAGTTCCTTGAGCTCTGCGCCCGCGAGCACGGGCGATGCCTTCTCCGCCATGAGACTGCTTCCTGGCACGTTCCAAATCGGATTGGGACCAACCGACTCATGGACACAGTCAAATCCATCTGAGTCGACTAACTCGGAGCTGAGTCTTTGATTTTAACCGACTAAGTCTTGCGGTACACGTATAGTGTATATGTATACCGAATCAGATTAATTTATTATCGCAAAATGGCAAAATACTGGGGTTTGAACGTATTTCCAATTCAAGAAGTTGCTGCTGCCTCTTTTAACACATCTTGTGCTAGCCTTTTCAGTATATCGACAACTTCCCCAATCCTTGGGCGGTCTAACGGATCCCACGCGATCATTCGAGTGATCAGCTCCCACTGGGCATCGTTGACCTCTTGTGGTCGTTTTGGTAGCTGCTTGGCCTTGAGAAGCATGTGCTTCACTGTGACATCTGGAAAATTCCCCCAAGGGTAACCTCCCTTCACAGCCTCCAGAATGCACATGCCCAACGAGTAAACGTCTGAAGCAAATGACCCGTCTATCCTGCGTTTGATCACTTCTGGTGCCTTCCATTGAATAGCAGCAATCTCGTCGGAATTTGGGTCAACTCCCTTGGAAAAATCGTAGCTGAGTCCAAAGTCCGTCAGCTTTGCTGGTCCTCCGTCAATATATATATTGTTTTTTGTGACTCCCACGAGAATGTTGTCGCACTTGAGATCTCCATGTACCACTTTGTGCACCTCGTGCATATACTGCAGTCCAGCTGCTGCCTGATATAGTTTCTCCCACGTCGTTGCTGGATCCTTTTTTTTTCCCAAAAAATCCGAGAGCTTGTCATTCGCCGCTCTTTCGCACACTAGCATTGGCTTTTCCAAATGGCACGCTCCATAGAGTTGAATAATATTTGAATGATCCAACCTGTACCAGATGTTAGCTTCCCGAAGAAACATTTCTCGGCTCTCCGTATCCAGAAGAAGCGGAGTTTTTACGATAACATCCGCTCCAAGATAACTAGCACGATGAACGGACCCAAACCCACCCTTGGCAATAAAATCTTTCTTGTCGATATCCTGAGGCGGTATGAACCATTCAGGAACAGCTGGGCTTGACAACTTTGAAGCTTGGTCTAAGATCATCGTAAGCAATTTCATTTCTTCCTCCGTGTGAAGTGATGCACGCTTGTCGCACTCAAATCGAAGCAACACCAGTGCTTCCTGTGATGTTTTCAGCTGTAGGAGTTCGTCCAGAAGCAGTTGATTGTTCGTTTGGATATAGTTTTGAACAACCAACAAATATTTCTTGGCTTCCTTTTCAAATATTCCTTTCCATTCATTGTGGACATCAGAGTCAGATGAAAGCCAGTGCATTTCCATAAATTCATCGAGATCTTCATGAATACTTCTGCATTCATCCACATGCTGGCGGCTGCTCACAAGGTGGATTATAGTCGGCACACTAGAGTATTTGTCAAGACACGACTGCGTACTCTTGATAATCTGCATAAAACGCTTCAGTGGCTCTCTCTGCACAATTTTAGACTGCATCTTGAGCTGATTTCCTAAGTCCACAATTCTTGAGTGAAGTTCGCTGAATATGATCGTGGCGTCACGCATTCTAGTGCATAGCTTGAACACTCGATCGGTCGATATTGAATAATCACTGTCATAAATCCATGTAGTTGGTTGACTTTCCGCTGGTTCAAAGTTGATTCGAGGCAAACCATCTTGCAGATACGCAACGGCGGATTCAAAACAGCTGTTGTCACATAACAGTTCACGCATGACCTTAAATTCTCCAAAATCAACAGCCAGTGTGAAAAGAGGATTCTCCATTGATGCACCGTTCTCCCGTAATATACCAACAATTTTGGCGTTTCCTTTCAAGATAGCGATCCTCATAGCAGTAGATTGCTTGTGATCCTTTTTATCCTTTGAAGCTCCAGCCTCAACAAGAAAACGTACAACTTCATCACACTCACACTCAGTAGCAATCATTAAAGGTGTTTTTCCGTTGCAATCGGGAGTGTCCAGCGGAGCTCCATTATTTACCAGCACCTGGACCGTTTCTTTGTACGCAATTGCTAGCGATAACGCACTTGATCCATCTTTTGCTTGCAACTCAACTGAAGCAGCATTTGCTTGAATCAATCGATAAACAACCTGAGCGTAGCCTTTTCGTGCAGCCCACATAAGAGCGGACGTATTGTCATCATCAACCATGTCGACCGAAGCTCCTTGCAAAATGAGGAGATCAACGATTGTAATTTGGCCATGCATAGATGCGCGCATCAATATAGTTTGGCCATGAATTAACGGCATATCGATGATAGGGCCAGTTTGTAAGAGAATGCGAACGCATTCTTCATGGCCACGGTCAGCAGCGAATATCAGCGCGGTGAAGCCTTTTTTGTCTTTGAAGTCGATCGAAGCACCATGCTGGACTAACAACCGAACGCATTCGTTGAATCCTTTTTTTGCAGCATATATCAGTGCTGTGCATCCATAATCGTGTTGCTGGTCGATTAAAGCACCAGCTTCCAGCAAAAGTTGGACACATTCGTCGTGTCCATTTTCAGCAGCACACATCAACACGTTGTTGCCACCATTACCGTTCGTGAAATCGACGGACGCGCCGGCTTGTATCAGTAAACGAACGCATTCATGGTGTCCATTTCCAGCAGCATTCATTAACGAATATTGACTGCCGTAATGCGTTACGGAAGCGCCACTTTGGAGTAACAGGCGAACACATTCATTGTGCCCTTCTTCAGCAGCACGTAGCAGTGCGGTGCGGTATTGCCCTATGACGTCAACAGAAGCGCCGCGCTGAAGAAGCAAACGAACAAACTCTTCTCTTCCATTTTCAGCTGCACACATCAGTGGTGTGTACATCTCGTCAGTACGACTACGACCAAGATATGTTGTAGTGACAGTACCACCGAACTCGAGGTTTGCGCCAAACTCAATCAGGATTTGTGCAACGCTTTCATGCCCGTTTCTAATTGCCCATACAAGGGCTGTATCGGATGAAGTGGTTGCAGCATCAACATTCGCTCCATGATATAGTAGCATGCGCACGACTTCGTCATATCCGCCTTTTGCCGCACAAGTCAATGGTATCTGATCGCAACCACAAAAAAATTCGTCACTTGGATTGATGGCAGCACCAGCTTGAATCAAACAATTAACCACATTTCCAAATCCTTTGTAGGCTGCAAACATGATAGCGGTCCATCCTGGCAGCTGATACCTCCAGTCAAGATTAATTCGTCCAGCTTTCAAGTTTACATTAGCACCATGATTAATCAAAACTTGTACGATTGGTTCATTTCCATTGAAGGCTGCTAGCATCAGCACAGTTTCACCGCGGTTCCCTTGCACATTAATGGATGCTCCGCCTTGAAGCAAACATTCTGAGATTTCAGTGTTCCCACTGTTCACTGCCTTCATGAGTGCCGTGAAATCTTGTTTATCTTTCAAATCAAGAGTCGCGCCTTTTTCAACCAATACCTTGACGAGACTTGCATGCTGTTTCGAAACAGCGCGCATCAAAGCCGTTTCACCAGTCACAGTTTGCCCGTCAATCGGTACTCCAGCTTGAAGTAAACGAAGAGCAGCTGCATTATCTCCATTCGTACACGCTTCCATCAATAGTGTCCAGTTGTTTTCTGAAGCAGTAGCAGATCCATCTTCAGCTTGGGATAAATCCATCGAGCTCGAATTTAAGATCGTTGGTTGCGCTAAAGCTTCGATAGCACCTACATGTTTGTGCAATACCCATTCAATCATTTCATGACCTTCCATCTGAGCTAATGAGTAAATGGTGTATCCATTAGCTGTTTTTTCGGCATCAAGTGTAGCCCCACGCTCCAGCAATAAGCGTACTGTTTCATGATGTCCACGCGCTGCTGCGAACAGAATTGGCGTCCAGCCCTGATCGTCAGCGAGATCAATGGACGCTCCACGATCAAGCAATAATTTCATCGCTTTGAAGTACTGATCAGATCGATCCAACAAAATCGTTAGAGCTGTTTCTCCGTCCTTGGACTGTGCGTTGAGCGGCGAGCCAGCCTCTATAAGCCGCGTCATAATACTGTCATTTCCTTTGGAGGCTGCGTACATCAATGCTGTCCAATTATTGCTGTCCACGAGATCAACTGAAGCACCATGGTCGAGCAAAAACTGCACTGTAACTCCTTCGGCGTAGTAACGAGTGTATTCGTCGATTTCGTTGCCTTCATACAAGGCAGCCAGCATTAAGGCGGTCTCGCCTGAGCTGGTCTGGGCGTTGATTGGCGATCCGGCGTTTGCCAACAAATTCACGACTTCAGCATCCAGTTCATGATGATTGGCTGACGCAACTGCCTTCATGAGCGCTGTCCAGTTTTCTGGACCCACGTCGGTCACGGACGCTCCACGCTCGAGCAACAGCCTCACACTCGTGTTGAGCGAATAAACAGCAGCGACCATGAGCGCCGTCTCTCCAGCAAGGATGTCGTATTGATCGACCAGTACTCGTGTGTCAACCTGAGCTCCGGCCTTTAGCAGCAGACGCACCATATCCTCTCTTCGACTTGTCAGCGCTTGGATCAATGGCGGTAGCTGGGTCTCGCTGTCCACTGCGTTGACGTCGGCACCACGTCGAATCAGGAGCTCGAGTACCTTGAGGCTGTTGCTCTGGTCACTATTATCCCCCCCAATAGCTTGAATCATCACCGCTGGGTCGTGAAAGGGCTCGTACTTTGACCCAACGGATGCTCTGCCTTTGTGGAGCAGGAGCACGATGCTCTCTCGGTCACTCGTGCACTCGGACGCCAAGGCTTTGTAGGCGTGATACAAACAGACAGCGTTAACGCTCGCTCCGTGGCCAACCAGCCATCGAACCGCTCCCACGCGCTCGGCGTTCAACGCTTCTGCGAGAGCCGACCGGACGCCCCAATACGAGTCGTCGATCTTCAGGTCTTCCACCTCGCGCAGCAAGCGCTCCAGGTCGTCCGTGTGGCCTTCGCGAGCCGCCTGCCCGAACTGGCGGATGGCCTCCGCATGGGCGCGATGAGGGCGCTGCAGCATCGCGGCGCTTGGACTTGTGACCTCCATCTGATTCAGATGATTTGGACCTCGAGGTCCCCTGCCCATCCTCATGCGAACTTAAACAAAGTCCCACTGCTTCAACTTGGCCAGCACTAAGTACGCTTCAGAACCCAACGCAGCGCCAATGAACTGGCGTTGCATGACAGAAAAAGGTCGATGGCAGTAATGACAGGTGTGAGTGAGTGCGATGAACTCTTGGAAAGAGAACTCATAAAACTGCAGCAAGCCTCTATGCTGTGTGGATATGATAGAAAGTATTCAACGTGGATTGAGCGATAATGTATTGACGATATGTGGCCCGAAAGCTGGAGACTACAAACAATAGTCCGTTGGCATTGAATGTATCTCTGTTTTCCTGAGGGAAGTGAAGAACAAATACAGCGACAGTGACCTCGCTTGCGTTGCTGCATCCGATCTCTTAGTCTTCATGAACAGAGATGCCTACGATAAGAAAGAGAAACTTTTGAAACCCATTCGCCGATTGGAACGCTTGGCGAATCAATGAAGAATGCGCTCATCGTGGAAGTGCCGCAGCGGCAGACTGCCATGGCTGGTGGTGTGCAATACACGAACTCTCTCACTATAGAAATTGTTCAACGTGCCCTTGAGGCTGTGAAGAATGAAATCACCAAGTTGAAGAAAGCGAGCAAGAAACGCAAGTGTGTTGACTTTTCCGACATTTCAAGCACCAAGCGCAGTCAGTTGACCAGCACCTTGAAACTATCTGTGGATGTCTTCAAACTACAAGAGCCTCGCGTGGTCGCAAAGGAAAAGATTCCAGCTTTCCACTGGGATACGCAGCTCAGCGAAGATCAACAAGTTGAACGGTACAGTACGTATCTTGAGCAGCATTTGAACGGCTTTTTGGGAAAGCAGGGCCTCTGTTTGGCGTATGTGGAAAGAACATCCCATTTGCTCAACGTCGTGGACAGACGACTTCCATTTGACCTCAACGGCACTGCACATTGCACGGTTTGGGTCTTCCTCGGACGGTACATGTTCAGCAATGCTCTTGTATGCGGCACGAACGTAAAGTTGGCATTTATCTGTCATGGGGATCGGTGTGTCAAATTCAAGCCAGCCATTGCGCTCACCAACGACATGAAATTCAGAGAAAAATGGGTCACTGTAGTGCTCGAATACACCATCTTCAACCGGCGGCTCAGACGGCAACTTCACCAACACGCTGACGTAGCCAATAGCAGGGTCCCCAGGGAAGTATACATGGATTGGAAGTCCAGCAACCATTTTTTCATCTTCTTCCACTGGAACTGGAATCACATTAGCAGCAAACGTGTCGTCGTACACCAACTGCTCTTTGTTTAAACCATAGACATGTTCTCGTCTTGTGAATCGAAGATTCCTCACACGCTTCAACGGAAACCCAATAGCAGGGAACGTGTACTGTATCACTGATTCACTCGCTGGAGCATGCACGGAGAAGACGTTCCTATTGTTCACGATCAAGCAGAACAGCTTCACCATGCTTTCACTACCTTTGCGACGATTCTCAGCTCACAAAGCTTAGCCAATGAGAAAGCTTCCAACTCATAGTGAGGTCTACACTATTTGATGCAAACGGTCGTGCGTGCGAACTTGGTGCAGGTCTTAGAGTAGCTGGTCAAAATATCACTTGGGGTCGTGAGCGATCCGAAATTGGTCAGCTCGCGGAATTGCTTTACCATATATGATAGACTCAGGATTAAATGTCTGCATCCAGGACTTGATTGCTTGTACTGTACCCACCCACGCAAGTTGATTACGATCAGCACTTACTAGTAGCAAGTACTAAAGATACACGATGGTGATGTGCATGTACATACATACACACAGGCAAGTGTCTCTATTGTGCTCGCGAGAGTTCATTGTATCACAGTAGTTGAATATTAGCGCATTGAAGAAGATGATTCGCCTTGATGACCACGCGCTGGTGCATGATTTCAACCCTTGCCTTTCAAGATACAGGACTCGGGGTGTAGCTTCTGATCCTACTAGAATCGCAAGTATGCCCAAAGGCACAACGGACTCACAGCTACGTATGGAGAATTATACTCAAGATTAATGCATTTCAAAGCAAGTAATGACAAACTCATTTGTGTCGACCGTGTTGACCAAAACACTACACAGTTGCGTTTTTGACAATAAGAATGGGGTCGCAAGGTAATTAATATCATGCTTAGTATTTGCATTACTTGGACAGTGCAACATCAGGTTGATCCGATTGTCAAATTGAAGATTTCTTTTGCACAAACTCTTGTAATGTTTCGACTACAATTTTAATTGTCGGTCGATCTGATGGTTCCCAAGCAATCATTTGTGATATCAGCGTCCACTGGGCATCATTGACCTCGTTTGGTCTCTTTGGATGTCGCTTCAGCTCCAACAATTTCCTTGTAGTCGAATCCGGTTGGTTCCCCCATGGCGAACTACCCTTTACAGCCTGCAATATACACATGCCGTACGAGTAAACGTCTGAAGCAAACGTTCCTCGGCTTTGACTCTTAATCACTTCTGGTGCCTTCCATTGAACGGCACCAACTTCATTGACGGTTGACTTAATGTTCTTGGAATAAACGAAACTGAGTCCAAAGTCTGTTAATTTTGCTGGTCCATCTTCCACGACAGTGACATTATACTTGCGGTCTTTGTCAATCCCACCCACAAGAATATTGTCGCACTTGAGATCTCCATGCACTACTTTGTGCTCTTCATGCAGGTATCGCAGGCCACATGCTGCTTGATACAGTTTTTCCCACAACTTTACTGGATCGTTTTTATCTGACAAGAAATCTGATAGCGTGCCATTTGCCGCATATTCGCATACAAAGAATGGATTGCCCACATGACATGCTCCATAGAGTTGAACGACGTTCGGGTGTTGTAGCTTATGCCAAAGCTCAACTTCATGCATAAACATTTGTCGACTATGAGCATCCAGCAGAAAAGCACATTTGGTAGCAACCTTCGAACCCTTCCAACGAGCTTTATGAACAGAACCATACGATCCACATGCAAGCTCAGCCTGGATATCGACATCCTGTGGCGGTATAAACCACGTTGGGACAGACGAAATTCCAATTTTCGAAAAACTGGAAACATATAGAAAGATCTTGTGAATCAAATCCATTTCTTTTTCAGAGTACTCCGACTCTCGGTTGTCGCATTCAAACATAAGCAGTATTAACGCTTCGTGTTGTGCTTCTGGCTTTTGAAGCTCGTTAAACAGCAGCTTTTCGTCCAATCTCATGTAGTTTTGTATGAACGACTTGTAGTTCATGACGTCGGATTCGAACACTTCTTTCCAGCAGCAATGAATACTAGAGACGGCAGATAATTTATATACTTCTATGAGGTCATCCAAATCATCATGAATCTTTCGGCATATAGCCACAATCTGGTGGTTGCTTACGAGATGAATAAGAGTAGGCTTCGTGGAGTATTTCACAAGACAGGACTGAGTGTGCTCGAGTATCAGCATGAAACGCGTTATTGGCTTTCTTTGTGAAATCTTCTTCAGATTCTTGATCTGCTTTTCCAAATCAACCAGTCTTGAATGAAGATTGCTGAAGATAGGCGTGGCTTCACGCATTCCGACGCAAAGTACTTTCACTTGATCAGTCGATAAAATTGACTCATTTTTACGAGTGCGGGGCTCCTCGGTTGCTCCGCCAGTGGATTTAGGTATCCCCGCTTGCATGTACGCAACAGCGTTTCTTAGAGCCGTTTTTTCACGCAAAAGCTCGCGCATGACGTCGAAATCTCCAAAATCAGCAGCCAACATTAATACAGTCATGCCATTCTAGTTTCTGATAGTCATTGACGCCCCAGAATCCCGTAACACACCGACGGTTTTGGTGTGTCCATTTAAAACAGCTAGCATAATGGCTGTTGAGTGTTCATTATCGGTTCGATTAATGGACGCATTAAATTCAAAAAAGAGACGCACAACTGAGTCAAAGCCACACTTAGCTGCAATCATCATAGGCGTTCTTCCATTATTATCGACGGAGTCCACGGATGCCCCTCTCTTAAGTATTTCCCGGACGATGTCTTCGTGTGGAACAGCCAAGTATAACGCGCATAAACCATCCTCTGTTTTCAAATCAACGCATGCATTAGCGTCAAGAAGCTGACGTACAACCGGAAGATGGCGACTCCTAGTGGCCAACATTAAAGCAGAGTGATATTCATCATCAACCAAGTCAATCGAAGCTTGTCGTGAAAGTAACAAATAAACAACTTTGGTGCATCCACATGAAGCCGCACGCATCAGCGCAGTTTGCCCTCTTGATGATTTCATGTCGATGTTGGTATTAATACCGGTTTTAAGAAGTAGCCGCACGCATTTTTCATGGCCGATGGCGGCAGCAAGCATTAGCGCGGTATAGCCATTATCTTTTTCTTGGAGGTGAGTCGAGGCATTTGCTTTGAGAAGCAAAAAGACACACTCATCGTGGTCATTTATTGCTGCGAACATCAACGCTGTGTATCCACAATCTGTAGTCTGCTGGTCAATACAAACGTCACAATCGAGCAACAAACGAACACATTCACTGTGACCGTACTCGGCAGCGAGTGCTAGCACTGTTTTGCCAGATGTCTTTGCCTTGTGATTGACCGAAGCTTCAGATTCGAGCAACAAACGAACACATTGAGTGTGACCGTTCCCGACAGCGAGTGTTAGAGCTGTTGTGCCAGAGTTCTTTGATTTTTGGTTGACCGAAGCCCCAGATTTGAGGAGCAATCGAATACACTTTACGCTCCCACGTTTTGCGGCAAACATAAGTGCAGTATAGCCGTTATCTCGCTCTTGCTTGTTAATATCAGCACCTTCTCTTAGCAACAAGCGAACGCATTTGTTATGCCCGTATTCTGCAGCAAACAGCAAGGCAGTTTTTCGTGAGGAGTTTGACTTGTCGACAGAAGCGCCGCCTTCGAGGAATATTTGAACAAAAGCCTCATTTCCTTTTGCAGCAGCACACATTAGTGGAGTGTATCCACCGCGGTTGGGATCAGCGCCGAACTCAATAAGGGTATTTGCAGTATTTTGGTGACCATTCCGAATGGCCTCTACGAGGGCACTTGTAGCATTGACATCTGCTCCATGTTCTAATAGCATGCGGACAACTTCTTCATGGCCACTTCTTGCTGCCCACTTCAATGGATTGTTGAAGTAAACATCGTTGCATGCGTTGGTTTTCGAATCAGCTTCAATCAAACAATCTATAACATTTATAAACCCCTTGTGTGCTGCGTACATGACTGCAGTCCATCCTGGTTTCTGCCAAACTGGACCAGCATTTATAGGACGGAACGATTCGGCATATTCCAAGTTTTTGAGATTAACATTGGCATCGTATTCAATCAAAACTTTCACAACTGATTCGTGTCCATTCCAGGCCGCTCGCATTAATGCAGTTTCACCTTCCTTGCCTTGAGCGTTAACTGATACACCATGTTTAAGCAGCAATTGTGTGATTTCAGCGCTTCCAGCATCGGCGGCTATCATCAAAGCTGACAAATTGTTGTTGTCTTCCAAACCAAGGTTGGCGCCATGTTTAATCAACAGCTGAACAATACGCAGATGCTGCTTCCTCACTGCTCGCATCAACGGAGTTTCACCAGCCGCAGTTTGCGTGTCAGGAGATACTCCTGATTGAAGTAAACGGAGAGCGGTAGCATGATCTCCATTTGTGCACGCTTCCAGTAATAACATCCAATCACTTTTAGGTGCAACAGTGCATCCATCTTCAACACGCGGCTTGAAACACGGAACAATCAGTTTGCTTGTCTTCGTGAGTGAGTCCTTCCTCTGTGTTGATATTTCGCCAGATACCATATAATTTTTCAGCAGCCCAGTAATTATTTCATCATTCTCCATTTGAGCCAATGAAAAAACTGTATCTCCAGTATCGGATTGAGTATCAACCGAAGCGCCCCACTTCAGCAATAAGCGTACAACTCGGTCTTGTCTTTTGAAAGCTGCAATCATCAATGGCGTCCAACCCCGGTCGTTGCTAATTTCAGTGGATGCTCCTCTTTTCAGCAATATCTCGATCGTGACCTCGTTCCAATTAGATTTAGCCAGAATAGCCAAAGCAGTCTCTCCGGTTTTGGTCTGTGCATTAATTGATGCACCAGCATCCAAAAGACGCATCGCAATATAGAAATTATTGTTGAAGGTTGCGTGCATAAGTGCCGTCCAAGTCTTGTTGTCCACCAAATCGACCAACGCACCAGCCTCAAGCAAAGGCTGCACTGCCTCGTTTTCATAAATGAAACCTGTGTCGTTTTTTTTTACGGCCATCATTAGAGCAGTCTCGCCAGAGCTTGATTGGAAATCGATTGGAGAGTTTTTGTCCAGCAACAATTGCACGACCTTGGCGTTCGGTGTACTATGATTGCGCTCCGAGACCGCATGCATGAGCGCCGTCATATTATTTGAATCCACGTCACTCACAGATGCACCACGCTCGATCAGCAGTCTCACGCTTGTCTCAAGAGAATGCGAAGCAGCGACCATCAGGGCAGTTTGTCCAGCTTTCATGTGCACTTCATCTTCCACTACTCGAGTGTCAACTCTAGCTCCAGCCTTCAGCAGCAGACGCACAATCGAGTCATTCCTCTTTTCCAGGGCTTTAATCAGCGGCGATAACTTGGACTCTTCATCGACAGCGTTAACGTCGGCATCACGCCGGATTAAGAGCTTCAGAACCTCGTCATCGTGGAATTCGATGACTTGAATCACCAGTCCCGGGTCATGAAAGGGCTCATATCGTGAGTCAATTTGAGCTCTGCATTGATGAATCAGGCGCACAATACTCTCTCGATCGCTCGTGCACTCGGCCGCCAGTGCTTTATACGCGCAATGCATGGTCTTGATGTCCACGCTTGCTCCCCGGCGCACGAGCCGCCGAACCTTTCGAACATCCTCGCTCTCTACGGCAATTGACAGAGCGGACGTGTCTGGTTCATCATAGCCGCTGAACAACACATTTTGGAGCCAATCCTTATCCATTGTCACCAGCGCGGGCTTGTCGTCGTGCCTTCGATGCATGGCGCCACGGGAATCCAGCCATGAAGAGGACTGATTTGGACCTCTCCAGCCCATCTTCTCACTCTTCAACCGAACTTGATGCGAACTTAATGGATCTTGCATAAATGCGCATACCTGATATCTATTGGGGGTATCTAGGTTACTGTAGGTTACGATAGTTGTCACAGTTGTGTAACCATGAGCTATCCTCCATGTTGCCTCCTTCACCGCAAGTGATTATGAAGCCCAAGGCTTCAACGAGACCAGTTGAAGCGGAGTGCAAAGCAGACGACGATGGAGGAGAAGAAGTTTAACAAGAAGCATGACGCAGGCGTCCCAATGCTCATCGACAAGAACAGTGATGTCAACAGCAAGCTGCAGCGCAAGCTTGGTGCAGAGGATCTGTGGGAGCTGTTCTGCGCCAAGCCTGAGAACGCGCCCGACCCCAACTCGAACAAGCGTGACTATGATGCGCATGTGAAGCGCCGCAAGGATGTACGATGGGAGATTGAGAAGACACTGTCCGACGAGATGGCCAAAGCAGTGAATGATTTGGAGAAGCCGTATGACGTGCTCCAGCTACTACGCAAGATGCTTGTCAGTGCAACGAAGTTCACACTGGTCCGTCAACTGCGATCTATCCTGCTCATGAAGTATACCAAGGGCTGTAACTTGATCACGTTCATCGAGGAATTGAAGGATGGGTTCACCAAGCTTGAGAACGTGGGATTGGCGCTTGATGATAAGTTGAAGCCTTCTATTCTCGTAATGGTACTCAATGACGAGTTTGATCATATGTTGCGTCCGTATCTTGTACAAACGTTGGCTGGAAATGATGAACTGAAGTTTGATCGATTCTCAACGCGCTGCTTTAGTGAATCGGGTAATTACAGCAGTGTTGATCAGGCTGGATGCCAGATACACTACAATGAGCGAGAAGCGGCAACATTCTTTGTGGGGTACCGCCACTCAGGCATCAATAAAGAACTGCAGTCTTTTGCTCCTAGCGATTGTTGGAAAAGTGAAAATGCATCTATAATTCTTGTGTGAAAAATGATGATGAAAACAGCTGACAAAGCAAAAAAATCATTGAGAAAACACGCTGCGTTCGCATATTTCCGATCAAGTCTCTCGTAAATGTAAATACGCTCACCAAATATACAACTCAGCGGCCTATTATCATCTTGTAGAGTAATAGTTCGATCGGTGCTAAGATAAAAAGCTGCGTGGACATTCCGTGCAGGTGCGTCATCACTTTTGCATGGTGCTTGACATTTGAAGTAACTTCTTTTCCAGAGCGTTTGCTTGAATTGGCTTCGGCGCCACTCGCTGGATCCTTTTCATAATATCCTTTCGGTTTTGCTGGATGGCGTAGTCCAATGCTGTTTTCTTCTCTTTGTTATGAGTACCAACGCTCGCTCCGCTTTTCAGCAATAGTTTCATTACCGAAGCTTGGCCTTTCTTCGCAGAGCATATCAGCGGCGTATCTCCATCTCCGTCAATTGAGTTCACGTCTGCATGCTTGACGAGCAGAATACGTACAATCTCTAAATGGCCGTATTCAGCTGCAAGAGATAGCGGAGTGCTTCCGTGCTTGTTGGTATCATTCACGTTTGCATTTCGGTCCAGCAGCTGGTTTACCACAGCGGTATGACCTTTTTGTGCTGCGATTATCAAGGCCAATTCGTGTTTTATACTTGTTGCTTGAATGTTCGCCTTTCGATCCAGCAGGAGTTGGACGACTTCGGTACAACCTCTTTCAGCGGCAAGCATCAATGGTGTCAAGCTGTTGGTACCAATTGCGTCAACATTCGCACCTCGATTCAACAGAAGCCTTGCGACGTCTAAATGGCCATTCTTCGAAGCAAGCATAAGCGGAGTATACATTAATGCTTGAGCAGCGTCGACATTTGCACGTCGATTCAAAAAGAAGCCGGATAACTTCAGCATGGCCTTTGTCAGACACACGCCCCAACGCAGTGCAGTTGCGGCGTTGACGAGCCTCGATATTTGCTTTTTATCCAGCAGCAGCCTCACGACTTCGAGATGGCCTATTTCAGCTGCAATAATCAAAGCAGTCGACTGGTTTCGTAGCTTCGCCTCGATAGTTGCTTTCTGATCGATCAGCAGCCTTCAACTTCTGTACGGCCGTTTTCAGCTGCGATTATCAAAGGAGTCGACTGATTGCAAAGCATCGCCTCGATATTCGCTTCTCGATGAATCAATACTCTCACGAAGTCCGCATGGCCATGTCGAGTTGCAATCATCAGTGATGTCCATCCATCGCTATCAGAAGCCTCAGTATTCGCACCTCGATCCACCAATAGTCTCGCAATCATGGTGTTGCCACGTTTAGCTGCAATCATCAGTGGCGTCCACTGCTCTAGTTGACAAGCTTCAATATTCGCCCCACGTCTTAAAAGAAGGTGGACAATATGCGTCAATTGATGCTCCAGCATCCAGAAGAATGCGCACAATCGATTTGTACCCTTTCTTTGCCGCAATCATCAGACACGTTCTTCCTTGATCATCGACTGAGTCCAGAGATTCTCCACAATTTATGAGATTTCTGACGATCCGGCTCACAACGTGAACTTGGGCGTTGTCTGTGGCCAACATCAGAGCTGATTTATTATCAAGATCAACCAAGGCAGAAGCTCCGCGTAACAGCAAGAGATCGACAGTTGAGTTGTGACCATGCATTGCTCGATCATCAATGCAGTGTGACCACACCTTGACTGCGTATTGATGTCAGCACCATTTCCAAGCAATGACTGAATGCATCCAGTGTGGCCTTTTGCAGCAGTATGCAGCAGTGCGGTAAACCCATCAACGTTATCTCTGTCATCTATTAAAGAACCACCTTGGAGTAGCAAAAGAACACATTTAATGCGTCCATTTTCAGCAGCACTCATCAATGCCGTTTTGCCGAGGCGCATCGTCTTGTGACCAACAGTAGCTCCACTTTGGAGAAGCGAATACATTTATCGTGTCCATTTTCAGCAGCAAAACTCAATGCGGTTTTATGATCATTTTTTGTCATTAAGTCGACAGAAGCGCCACATTGAAGCAGAAAGTCAACGAAATCGCACCTACCATTTTCAGCAGCACACATCAGTGGAGTGTAGTTTCATGTGTCGCCATCGTCAAAATGTGCATTAAAACCAATCAAAACCTGCACGACTTGTACGTGACCATTTTTCAGTGCACATACGAGGGCTGTATCGGATTTAGTGCTAGTTGCCTTGACTTCAGCTCCATGCTTGATTAGTAAACGTACAATTTGCGCGTGACCGCCTCTTGCAGCGCACGTTAACGGAGTATCTTCACAGTCACGGTAATAGTTTTTACATGGATTGATTGCAACATCAGCTTGAAGCAAATAATTCACTACCTCACTAAATCCTTGATCGGCAGCATACATAATTGCTGTCCATCCAGGCTTCTGCCAAATTTGACCGATGTTGTTCCCATGAAGATATTTCTTTAAGGTTTTTGAGTGGACATTGGCACCATAGTCAATCAGTACTTTTACAACTGATGCATGCCCTTGCCAAGACGCTAATGTCAGTGCACTTTCACTATACAGCCCTCGTGCATTGATTGATGCTCCATTTTCCAGCAGCAATTGAGCGATTTCAGCGTTTCCAACGTACGCTGCTTTTATCAATGCCGTCCAAGCATTTTGATCTTTCATATCTAGCTCTGCGCCGTGCTTGATAAGTAATCGAACGACACACACATGCTGTTCCACACAGCTTCCATCAATGGGGTTTCACCGATCGTAGACTGCTTGTCAATTAATACTCCAACTTGAAGATAACGAAGAGCCATCATATCATCACCACAAGACCACGCTTTCATCAATAATACCCAACCAAATTTAGGCACAGAAATTATGCCACCTCTACACACTGGACCACGGAGTACTTTCTTGAACAAAAAACCTTGCTGCGGTGCGCGATAATCCAATAGCAACGCAATCATGTCGGAGCCTTCCACCGCACCGTCAGCAAAACTACGGTCTTCGCTAATTGAATCGGCATGAATTGAAGCGCCATAACTCAACAGTAATCGTACAACTTCGTATTGCCCGTTGAAAGCTGCAATCAGCAATGGCGTCCATCCATCATCATCGTTCAGTTCAGTTAATGCTCCATGATCAAGTAGTAGCTTAATCATATTGCAGTTCGTATCGGAATCCGCCAAAATCATCAAAGCCGTTTCTCCAGTAATGGACTGTACATTGACCGGCGAGTGGGGCATCCACAAGCCGTCTCACCATATTGAGTATTTACTACGGACCGCATACATTAGTGCAGTCCAGGTGTTCTTGTCCACAATCTCAACAGACGCACCAGTTGTAAGCAGAATCTCTACTGCCTCCTCATATTTTCTGTCTTGCACAGCCATCATCAAAGCAGTCTGTCCGGAGCTTGACTGAGCGTCAATCGGCGACTCGGCCTTCAGCAACAAACGCACCACTTCAGCGTTGAACTCACGCTCAGGGACAAACTCATCTTCGGTGCTATCTTCATCGTCATCATACCTCTCAAATGCATACATGAGCGCCGTCTTCTTGCTTGGATCCACGTCTTCCACAGATGCGCCACGCTCGAGCAACAATCGTACAGATGTTCTGAGACGGCAGGAAGCGGCGAACATGAGCGCGGTTTGTCCTTTTGAAATGTGATGTCCGTCGAACAAGACTCGTGTGTCGGACTTCAGTCCTGCCTCTAGGAGCAGTCGAACCACCCTCTCTTGTCTATGTCTTAGAGCTTGTATCAAAGGTGGCAACTTGATCTCGCTGGCCATTGCGCTGGCATCGGCACCACGACTGATCAGCAGCTTCAACACCTCATCGTCGCCATGATCAATTGCTTGGGTTATCACCTCTGGATCACGAAAAGGCTCGTACTTTGATCTAATAGAGGCTCTTCCCTTGTGAAGCAGACGCACGATGCGCTCCCGGTCGCTCGTGCATTCAGACACCAGCAATTGATAGATGGCTTTAGCGTCAACGCTCGCGCCATGGTACACTAACCAGCGAACAGCTTCAAAGCACTCCAGCTCTAATGCTGCTGTGAGAGCTGTCTTGCCATCGCCATCTTCAGCGTTGATATCCACAGTCGGCCACAAGCGCGTCAAGTCGGTCACGCGCCCATAGCAGGCTGCCTGGACGAACTTGTCCGTGGCCTTCATCGCCTGAAGGGGGCCTGATTCAGAAGAAAGAACGAGTCCATCTTCAAGCCGAACTTAAGCACGCCTCCACTGTGACCCAGTGGAGCCACGTAAAGTATAGGACACGGCACAGGACCACCATGCAGCATGGCAACATGAAGGCCTCACGCATATCGAACTTAGCCATGCGAATCACTGTACTACATGTATGCAAAAACATGTTTCCTGTATAAAATGATTGACCTGTGTAAATAAGTATCCTAAAATGCGTTTGATACCCTCTATCATGTAATACTGGCTCACGCGAGCTCTAGGATGATGGCGAGAGCGGCGGCCATTCCGTCTGTGCTGCTGCAGTCCGTCCGCAGAGCTGTGGCGCAGGAGGATCCGCAGGATACCGAAGCCGATACGCTTGAGTGTGGACTGCTCCTTGGAGTCGGCTCGCCACGTGAGAAAGAGACGCAGGATGAAGACGCAGAGATCACCATTTGGGGGCTCTTGCGCTCGCAGCAGCGATTGTGGGTTCTATTCGCTTCCTTCTCTCATGGTGCAGCCAACTGACTCCCTCCCGTGACTCTTTGCCTCGTTAGGGGCAGTGTGAACCATCATTTACCGGCAGGCGTGAAGCCCATCGGCCTGTTTAGCATTCTCCACAGCAGAGCGGCGGCGGCAGATGCAGGTGCGTTGGTTGAATAGAGAGATCAACGATCCTGGACATTCGACTGATGGGCTGCTTCTGTGTGCATAGCTGTGTATGCGCAGCGTGTGATCGAGCAGGCTGGCGCCCATGGTCATGACTCCATCGTGCTGCTGTATGCTCGTACTACCGACGCCATGCTCGCCTTCCAAGTCACCGAAGGCGGAGCCTCTGTACGTAATGCCCGCGTTAACAGCTTATTAGATGTAGCGTACTGACTAGTTGTCTGGTTTATTTGTAGGTAACTGAGCTTGAGCTTCGCATCGTCGAGTGTCTTCATGCGCGCGACTTTCTTCGCGCTATGGACCACACGCTGCTGCGCTGCGCATTCAACATCAACGTGACTGGCAAAGCTGATGAGCCCAACTCCATGATCCACAAGATTCAGCTCTGGACGCGGCGCCTTCAGCAGCGTGATCAGACGTATTTCCGCATTGCGAATGGCTCCAGCATCTTCAACGGAGACGCACTGACTGTCAATACGAATAGCAGCAGCTCATCGACGCTGACTCTGGACTCGGTTCTCAACGGAAGCAAGAAGAGTGGAGGAAGCGCGAAGAAGAAGAGCAAATCGAAGGCCAAGAAAAGCGCAGCGCAGCAGGCTATGGACGCATGGGACGATGAGGACGATTCGACCTCATCCGGTCTCCAAGGCAGCACCAGTGGCTTCCTGCCGTCGCTGGAGTATGGAGAGATTGCGAACGTGGAACTGCTCTACAGTCTGGATCCTGAAGATGATGAAGAGGTGGCGTCTTCTCCCGTCGTAATGGTCCCATCCTGTAAATCGTCTGCCGATAGCCACGTGCACGTGCGTTGCGACGTCATGGCGCTACTATCGCTTCAAACTCCGTTGACCAAGGTGCTGGATATGCTTCGTACTCAGCTTTTGCTGCAATTGGACCAACTCATCAAGCCGTTCCAGCGCTTGACTGAGAGCAAAGCCCAGCCATTTGATGCATTTGTGGGTGCAGACCATTTCGCGCTCGTTGGAGCTGCCTTCCCGCTCACACTAGCATCAGCTCGCCTTCAGAGTGATGCGGGACATATCACGCAGCAGCAAGGCGGCGAAGAACATGAGGTGGATGCGAAGACCCTGCTCGAGCTTTTCTTCCAGCCATTGCATCAGCCTCGATTCGCGCCTCGATGTTCACTGACGCACCAGGCTGAGACGCTGCGCTCGTGTGACGTGCTCATCAATGTGCACGAAGGCATTCCGAATTCCCACGTGACGCAGGGCCAGCAGTACATGGTGAAAGGTTTCTACGGATACTATCACTACATGCAGCAGCAGGTGAACGACAAAGGCTGGGGCTGCGCCTATCGATCGTTGCAGACGCTGGCGTCGTGGCTGGTGCTCAATCAGTACACGGAAGACGACAAGAACGCGGCGCCGCTGACGCATCTCGAGATCCAGCAGACGCTGGTGCGCATGGGCGACAAGCCGGCGTCGTTCCTCAAGTCTCGCGAGTGGATCGGCAGTGTCGAAGTCGGATACGTGCTGGACGAGAAGTACGGCATCTCCTGCCGCTCGATGTACGTGGCCAGTGGAGCTCAGCTCGTGGAGAAGGCTCAGGAGCTCAAGCACCACTTCCAGACCCAGGGCGCGCCCGTGATGATGGGCGGCGCCAATCTGGCGTTCACGTTGCTGGGCATCGACTACAACGAATTTAGCGGCGAGTGTGCGTTCCTGATCCTGGACCCTCATTACACTGGGTCGGAGAATCTGGAGACCATCCAGCGCAAGGCCATGCAGCTGGAAGGGTACAAAGCCATCCCATGCGGATGGCGCAAGGCCAGCTCTTTTGCCAAGAACAGCTTCTACAACCTGTGTCTCCCGCAACGGCCCTCGCTTGCCTGATTTGATAGTCTCCTGTGCGCATTGAGCAGCTGAAAATGAAGCCATCAACTTGTATGGTGTACCGTATGCGTCATTTCTTTACACTCTCGATTATTCTCGAGGAAAGCACCCAAAAATCCACTGGCATCATGTCGCCAGAAACAACATCTATTTTGGCCAATCAGATGCCTCCGTGCGGTAGGCCACTTGCCTAATCCCCACTCTCATCCCCACTCTCGCGCTCTCATAATCAGAAGAGAAAGCAACCGCAATGAGCAGCCAGGACCCGTACAAGCCAGCCAAGGGCGTGGAAATGGGCACGCCCGTGGACACGCCAGTCTACGGCATCCCCGTGGCGGCTCCGGGCCAGCCCATGCAGGTGGACCAGTACGGACGCCCCATCGTGCAGGCCGTGCCGCTGCAGGTAGCGCCGCAGATCATCTCGAACAACGCCAACATCCGACGCGACGCGCAGGGAAACGCGCTCTGCAACAAGTGCTCGACACCGTACCCTCTGCCCGCTGGGTGCACGAGCTGGCGGTGAGTAACGCCGCATTGCGTGCGCTGTAGGCGTGAGCTGACGCAGTTTTGAATTTCGATGTTGTGGTGCAGATGCCGCAACTGTGGCGAGCTCAATAACGCCAGCGTGTATGGCGACGAATGCTGCATTATTCTATAACCGATGTTCACTGGGCGCAGGATTCAAGGTATCAAGACACACACTCGCAGACGGCTATGCTGTATGAAGAGTAAGGTGGCGACGGCCTTGATCCTAACGCACTGAAATATCCACGTGTCCGTTTATTTCTTTCACCCGCATGCTCAGTGTTGGTCACTCTTTCCATTTGGCTACAATCATTCCTCTTCAGTCGTCGCCACCGAAATATGGGAACGCCCGACGCACGCGCGCTTCCAGATCCGCCTTCTATGCAGCCTTCAGTCCAATTCTGGTGCTAACCGCGATCTTGTTGGTGTTACGTTCCATGTTTTCACCCATTACTGACGGCTTTCGGTGCGGCTTGCGGTCGTAACGCCGCGGGAGAGACAGAGTGATCGTGCGAGTGGATGGATGGCCTCAACAATCGACTTCGTGGCGTCTTGTCTGTTGGTGAGTGGGAATTCGGTCGTTGCCGTTGTGTCAACCCTCCTGAACCCAACTTCTCTTGGCAGTTTCAGAGCGATGGGCACCAAAGATACGGTGGGCTCACGCATGCAGTGATCTTTGTGGATTGACGATTCATTTCTCTTTGCACCCACAAACAACAGCGATCTGGCTCAGAATTGAAGCGACACGGCGTCAATTCGAATTATTTCGTGTGGACTGGTTGCACTTCAGTCACTTCTGCCAAGAGAGTTGAAGTTCTCTGGCTCTCTCTAGTGTTGAAGCGCGCACTCATGGGCTAAGGCCTTTGGCTCAGGCCTTTGGCTTAGGCCTCATTCCGCAATCTGCGCCTTCGGACGCAGTTGTCCCAGCCTCCTCGACCTTCTCCGGCTCAAGACCTGACTATGATCGTCACGCGCACCATCGGGTTCCTGCTCACGGCGCTCGCAGTGACGGCGCACGGCGGCTTCGCGTCCAAAGAAGGGTTCTCCAGCGTATCCGTCTGCCAGGATGCGACGTACGAGGTCCCGACCTCACGGGGCGCTGTGTGCTCTGGGTCCGGCGCTTTACCAGCAGGCCACGCGTGCCCGTTGAAGGGTGACCAAGCGACCAACGACTGCCACTCGTATTTGTCGACGTACAAGAATGGTGCATGCATTGCAAATGAAAACGCGCAGTGCACGTTGGTCAATGGAAAGACTTGGGGTTGTACCTTCCCTTCGATCAAATGCGCAAGTGCACCAAGTTACGGTGGAAGCAACGCATACTCGCCAACACCAGCACCAGCTCAGTCAAAGCCATGCAACTTCCTTTCTCCAGCTCCTGAGTATTACTCGCCTGCACCAACGCCTGCGTACTCCAAGCCGTCGTACGCGCCTTCTCCGGCTCCGGACGCCTACTCTCCGTCGTACTCGCCTTCGCCAGCTCCGGATGCGTACTCTCCGTCGCCTGCACC
>JAADXR010000155.1:0-59458 GCA_023337935.1 Elongisporangium anandrum | reverse complement strand
TGGCTTGACAGGGATATTGTTCATCGGACCATCTGCATGAATCGCACTCCAATCTTCTTCGTAGTAACCTGCAAACACGTGTACACCCATCTTTTCGACTGCCGTGACCTCGGCTGGAGGAGACAATACAAATTTGCGGCATGCCTTCATATCCGGGCACACAGCAATGTAGATCGGTGGGTCCGTGTCTCCAGCATCCTTAACGCGCTTCGGGTAGAAAATCTTGTTCATTTTGCTGATCTCGGCACTGCTGATGGCATGGTTTCGCTGACCGTGATTTGAAGGTATGCCACGTTGCTTTTCTTGTTAGATTCAGACTCAAGCTTCACAATATGTCAATATTGGGGAAATTCCGCGAAGTCTTCTCCACGTTCATCCATCCACCAACTGGATCCATAATTTCAGCTCCGTTGTCTTGTGCTTCCGGGAGCAAATTCTCGAATGCGAGAGAAAGGCGACCATCGTTTTAAAATACTTGGCATCGATTGGTTGAAATACGATAATTGACCCGTATTTTGCATGGCACGGAAAGATGAAGACAGATTGTTTTCATATTTTCAGGTGTAACTCTATACAAAAATGTCTAAATATCTAAAATAGGCTTCCTATATTTACGTGAAATTTTACACTCAAAAGGAAAAATATGGAGACCAAGTGGCTCCATGGTCTGAACTTCGATGCAAATGGCGCGTTCGTTCCTGAGAACTCAGCGGTGTCTACCGCCTCTGACTCTGCGCCCTGCTTCGAGCGGCTGCTGGGCGTGCCTTCGGAGCTGCTTACGAACGCGGTGCGCCGCCCGACGGAAGCCACGCTGCTGCACGAGATCCCGTGTCTGGCCATGGAAATGGACATGCTCGTGGAGTACCTGGGCGACCAGCTGCACGACCGAGCCAAGCTGAGTTGCGCAGTGAAGACCAATGACAGTGCATGCGCGACGATGGACACGACGCTATTGGCGCTGGAGCGTAAGCGCGGCTTAGCGATGAGAGCTGTGCTATTCGATGGCTGATACTGTGATCTGTTGTTGGTGCCAGAGCAAGCGCTGCAGATGGTGGACAAGAACGTGGCCATGCTGCTCAAGCGGTTTCAGCGCTGTGTTGAGACGCTGGGAGATCTCCGCGTACGAGATCAGCACCAGTATGCTTCTTTAACAAGGCTCGCTAACCTCCACTTCTATTGCTGCAGTACCCTCTGGCACAATGCATCGAACACCATCTTGATATCGCAGACCAGCGAGAGTCCTCCTACGCGTGCGATACGACAGCCAGCGCCACGAGTGAAGACCTGTGAGCTTCGGTCTCATCCTGCTGGAGAATATTGCCTGATTGTGGCTCTGGTCGATAGAATGGACGTGGAAACGAAACTCTTGGAGCGTCTGCGTCTGCTGCAGGAGCCAGAGTGCGATATTCCTTGGTCGGCTGGTTCTGTTGCGCCAACCCCGCGACAGCAGCAGCTCGTGTGTTGGCCTGTTGCCTCGAGTTCTGAGGAAAGGTGCGAGATCTATTGGTTGTTGGGGCAGAGCAGACGAGTTGGCTGATCATATTGACTGCGTCTTGAGCAGCAAGCAGTCGCACAGAAGCGATGGCATGATGCTGGGACTGGGTTCTTCCTTTGTGTCGACCCTGACGTCGCCACTGTACTCGGCCTCTTCATCGTCAGACACGACGCACCTGTCAGAAGTCTCGCCGAGTCCAGTCTTCACAGCAAATGCGGACCCAAGAGATGGAATCGCCAGCATAGTACGACGAGAGGAGCTGGGAGACGACCATGAAGATGAAGAAGCTCCAGTGGCGACGCAAATGCTTCGGCAAGAAAGCAGCAGTGATGAATCTATCACCACCAGTGAAGTGCGGTCGCAGTCCATCTATTGACGGAGTCAGTTTAAATTTGCTACAAGCTTTACAGTCTTGCTCTCGTCCCAACAGCAAGTCATTTGTCAGCACAGCTCCCATCAGCAGAGGCGATTACGCTGGGCCAGTAGTGTCTCTATTCCTCTTCTATTGCTGTCCTATCCTTCAGCATTGAACATCATCTTGCTGAAGTCCTCGTTACGAGAAACGACAGCAAGACAAACCAATGCGTGAGGCTTTCCTCGTCTCGCCATTGTTTCAGATAGTCTTGTTGCCGTCCCCTAACTTGGAAGTGACGAGTTTCAGCCATTTATCAGGCAAACCAATCCCCAATATTGATCGAGTGTACAGTAGTGAGACTTGAGGCGACGATAAGCAGGGAGAGCAACGAGGCATATCTTTGCTCAATTCACGCCATCGTCAGTGCTGAGTTTGGGAAAAAGTGAACATGATTTCCTACGCAGAGCACGTCAAAGAAGTTAATCCAGACCTCAGACGACGTCGCGGGGATCGAATGCAGGCTAGATCTGTGTTCGATTCCTGCCATTGAATAACGTCATTTAACAATATATTCCGTTCAAATCGAAGGCACTCGATGTACCCATATTCCCCATCGTGTACCCAATTGGGTATAATTGCGTGCTAAGTACGATCGAAAACAACTGAGCCCATTGTTAGACGCCGTTTCGTTTGCACTTTTGGAATCGATGGCGGATGTGACGCAGACCACGGAGGCAAAGGCGCCGATGCCCGCCGCTTCGCCTCTGAAAGTGACTGGATCGATCAATGAGAACAGCAGCAACGCAGTGGAGACGCGGTCGGTCGAGATTCTGCTACCGCCAGGCTCGAATCCAGCCCCGATAGCCGAAACGCCTTCGTCTCGTCCGCGCGAGAACCGATGGAAGCTCGCGTTCCGGCAGTTGATGTTCATGAAGCGCATGAACATGCAGTTCAATGACCGAACGAAGAACGAGATCGAGATCCGGCAGCAAAACATCACGGTGCGTAGAGCGAGAGAGCTGCAATATTGATAGACGACGTTGGCTGACTCATTGCTTGTGTGTAGCCACTCTCAGTCGTCTGCAGTGTGCCGTACTTCAACACGTTCTCTGCTGGAGAACTCAAGGAGCTCGTGGCTGCGAGTTACCGCAAAGAGATGCGTCCTGGAGACAGCCGAGCGCTCGTTCGGCGTGCCTCCAACCCGTCCGGTGCTCCTGCGCAGTTCTTCATCGTCATCAGCGGAACGCTGGCACTCGCGAGCCAGACCATGGACCAGGCTCTAGCAGTGCAGCAAGCAGCCGTGTCGCCGCACATGAAGCTGGGCATTGGTGACTACTTCGCTGTCCACAGCAAAGCGTCAAGCATGAAAGTGATCGCGCTGGAGCCTGTGGAGTTTCTCGTGATCCCTATGGACGTAATCGGAGAACTGAATCAAGAATGCCGTACTCTAATCGAGAACGAGACAAACGAAGTCACGCATGGCATCGCAGAGGTAAGCATGACATGGCAAGACCGCATTTGATGCAAACTGCTGACCTAAGCTTGATTTGCCAGATGGAGAGCTACAAGAAATGGGCATTGCAGTTTACTCGACTCCACGGCGCGCGAGGGGGTGCTCCAACGGCTCAACCCCATGGACTAGCTCAGTGCTCAGTCACAGCCTTTTGCCAAGACCAATTGTCCCACATTACACCCGAGAACGAGCTCGATCACACTCTGGAGCTCGTTCAAACGATTTTCAAAACGGTCTTTGGAGCTCGTAAAGTTCGCATCTACGTCATTGACAGTGCGAATAACCAGCTTCTGGTCAAGGTAACAAGCTGAGATCTCTAAGTATTGTCGCTCATAGCTGACACAATCGCTTCTTCATGAACAGTTCAGCGATGAAAGTCTTTCGAAAGGGTTCATTGGTATCGCGAATCATGTTGCTGCCAGCAAGGTGTTAGTCGAGTGCAAGGCTGTGAGTTTCACGGACGCAAGCACTTTGTGGGTCAGCAAAGAAACAAGCCCAGAAGACAGCGAACTAACCAGACAGATCTATCACCCGGGAGATATTGTGCTGGCCGCGCCATTTGTACAGTGTGATCCGTCCGACACGATCGCTGATCCGCCTGTGGTCGGAATATTGGAAGTAGTGGTCGGATCACGATCGCCTGACATGATACCGACTCCCAACGATAAGTGCATTGTCAAGTTGGCAGCAAAAGCGCTAGCGCGATACCTGTTTTTCCACTACGAGTCGTTCTTCACGGTGATGGAGCCACCAGCGGCACAAGAAAGCGGTCAATCGGACAGCGTCATGGTACGACAGGTCTCTCAAGTGGAAATGTTTCCAGCCCCGGAGCCTGACGCTGCAGCTCAAGACGCAAGAAAGCTGACAATCAAGATCAACCAATTCTGCACGGACAATCTGTCAAGTACTATTGCGTCTGCTATCGTCAGCGTCCGCATGGGCGCGACCATCCTGTGCGCGCAAACGGTGTCGATTGGTCGACCAATGTCACCAAAGTCTCCCACCAAACAGCAGCAAGCGCGGCCTCAGACGCTAGTGGTCAATTGGTTTTCGGATATGGAGATCCTGCTCCAAAGCATTCCGCATGGCTCGCATCTCATGATCACGTTCCTGTCGAAAGCGAGCGAAGCGGTCGCCTGGACAGGCGCTCATTTGTTTGATTTCGGCCATTCACTGCGGCTTGGAGACCTCGTTCTGGATGTGCATTCGTATCCGGAATCGACCAACGTCATCACAGCGTTGGAGATTGAGAACTGCTTGAAGCGAGTGCGTGCGACCAGAGGCAATGTGGTTGGGACTCTGGAACTCAACATCGGAGCCTCGGGGGCATCAGATCAAGGCTTTGAATTCAGCAGTGCAGTCAAGAAGAAAAGCATCGCGTTCCGAGCCTCCATCTTCAGCTCGCCAGATCCCTGCGCCAAGCTAGTGGCGCCTTTGGTCGAGAGCTTCGCAGCCGAAAAGCGTCACTTGCTGGCGTGTGTCAAAACGGATCCGCTCATGAAGCTTACTGATCAGGATCGGGCGTTTATCTGGAGCTCACGCCACTCGCTTGTCGACGATCCGGAGCTGCTGCCTGCGACGCTGCTGTCAGTCAACTGGAGCGATCGAGCGGAAGTGATGGAGGCCTACCGCTTGCTTCACATCTGGCGCCAGCCAACGTATCTGCAGGCACTTCAGCTGCTGAGCTCCCACTTTACGGATCCCAAGGTCCGCGCATATGCTGTGCGTTGCTTGTGGCTCCTTCCAGACTCTCGCCTGCGTTTGTACATGCTCCAGTTGGTGCAAGCGCTCAAGAACGAACGGTTCCACGACTCGGCGCTGTCTCGCTTCCTGCTCATGCGCGCGCTTCAGAATCCGTCGCAGATCGGGTACTTGCTCTACTGGTTCCTGCGAGCCGAGGCGCATGTTCATCACACGTCGGAGCGGTTCGAGCTCATGATGAGCCAGTATCTGCAGCTTTGCGGGAGCTACAAGCTGGAGATCCGGCAGTCTGTGTACGTCATGAAGAAGCTGGAGGAGATCGCGACGGTCGTGAAGCATGAACTCACACCTGCCGATCGACGCGAAAAGCTGCAGATGGAGTTAGCGCACGTCGTTCTGCCCACGACGTTCCAGCTGCCGCTGCATCCGCGAACGTTCTGGAGCGGGATCATCGTGGAAAACTGCCGCGTGATGGATTCCAAGAAGCGGCCGCTGCTGCTGCAATTGGAAAACGCCAAGCAGAACTACGGCCGCCCTCGCGTGATCTTCAAATCCGGAGACGATCTGCGGCAGGACCAGCTGGTGCTGCAACTGCTTCGCGTCATGGACGATCTCTGGCGGGAGGCTGGGCTGGATCTCTGTCTCACGCCTTACGCCTGCGTCTCGACAGGCAACGAACTGGGCTTGATCGAGGTCGTGGACGACTCGGACACGCTCGCGAGCATCATTTACGCTCGCCATAAACGCTCGTTCACGAAGCTGGGACGCAAGCTGCAATCCGCTAAAGACGCATTGGTAAGCCACGGAGTGCTTTCGGAATGGCTGTTCACTCCGACTTCAGCAGCGTCTGAAGCGGCAGCACAGGAGAACCCATTGGTGCAAGAGGAAGAATGTAATGCCAGCGAAGGCAGCGCTGCGTTTCCTCCGTCCCCAATGCGATCGCCTTCGATCATTCCTACTGCAAACCCGACTGGAGGCTGCTTCCCGCTGTCTCCGTCCAAGTTCCTGCGCGGGAAGACCAGCAAAGACGTGTTTCTCACGCGGGACGAAGAGATCACGCGCAACTTCGTCCTGTCGTGCGCTGGGTACTGCGTGGCCACCTACGTGCTGGGCGTGGGCGACCGTCACAACGACAACATCATGCTGCAGCGGTCGGGCAAGTTTTTCCACATCGACTTCGGCCACTTCCTGGGCAATTTCAAATCCAAGCTCGGCGTCAAGCGCGAGCGCGCGCCGTTCGTGTTCACGCCGTCCATGCTGGACGCCATCGGAGGCAAGGACAGCGATAACTTCAAGAAATTCCAGACGCTCGCGTGCGACGCGTTTAAGGTGCTGCGCCAACACGCGAACCTGCTGATCACGCTGCTGACGCTAGCGCTGAGCTGCGGCATCCCTGAGCTCACGGGCGAGAGCGACATCAAGTGGGTCCACAAGACGCTCATGCTGGATCTCTCAGACGCAGAGGCCGAGAAGAAGTTCCAGAAGCTCATTCACGTGGCGCTGCACACCAAGACCACGCAGCTCAACGACGCTGTGCATCTCATGGCTCATTGATATGCTGACGTGAAGTTCAAGGGGTTGAGAGCGAATGCTTTCTGCTGCCGTATGATGATGGTTTAGCTAGTCATACATTGAATCCTGAAGGCATTAATGACCTTGCGCAGTAGATGCTCCAGATCCTTTGGCTCACATGATCGATCTCTGATTCTGTTGATGGCTGCATTGAGCAGCCCACAGGATGGCTACAAACGCCACATGCGACTGGCAAACCCGCTTCAATTACAAGCCTCATCATCGTCACTGTAGCAGACACTTTAATTCGTGCTTGGACGTCCCACCGCCAGTCAAAGTGCGCACATAGCGAAATGCGGCCCAGCTGTAAACTTTCAGCCAATCATATCTATCTATTTCCCAGATCCTGATCCCCTTTGGACCAATCACAGACCAGCAGATACGTACAAAGACGAGCCAGTTGTACCTTTGGCCGGCCGGCTGCCGCCGCGCAATCTCATTTTCCGGTCTCCGCTCAAGCCCCAACGCCCAGAAGATGAGCCACATCCTGCACGCCGTGTCCACGGGCACCACCACGTCGCTCGTGCCCATCCGCCGCGCGCTGCTGTCCGTCTCGGACAAAACGGGCGTGGTGGAGCTGGCCAAGTTCCTGTCGCAGCACGGCGTGGAGCTGCTGTCCACGGGCGGCACGGCCAAGGCCCTGCGCGACGCGCAGCTGCCGGTCATCGACGTCTCGTCCTACACGGGCGCGCCCGAGATGATGGACGGCCGCGTCAAGACGCTGCACCCGATGATCCACGGCGGTCTGCTCGGTGTGCGTGGCAACGCGCAGCACGAGGCCGACATGGCGGCCCATGGCATCAAGCCCATCGACCTGGTGATCCTCAACCTGTACGCCTTCGAAGCCGCCGTGGCTTCGGGCGGCAACTTCGACACGTGCATTGAGAACATCGACATCGGCGGCCCCTCCATGCTGCGCTCGTCGGCTAAGAACCACAAGGCCGTCGTGATCTGCACCAACCCGGCGCAGTACCCCAAGCTCATCGAGGAGCTCCAGGCCAACAACTTCTCGACCACGATCGAGTTCCGTCGCCAGTGCGCCGCCGCCGCCTTCTCGCTCTCGGCCTCGTACGACTCGTCCATCTCGTCCTGGATCAACGGCCAGCTCGGTGAGCAGGCGCCCACGGTCACGCGCGTGTACAAGCAGGAGCTGACGCTCAAGTACGGCTGCAACCCGCACCAGAAGCCCGCCTCGATCCTGAGCCAGGTCGGCGCCAAGCTGCCCTTCCAGGTGCTCAACGGCACGCCCGGCTACATCAACCTGCTGGATGCGGCCAACGCCTACCAGCTCGTGCGTGAGCTGCGTCTGTCGCTGAACCTGCCGGCCGCCGCCTCGTTCAAGCACGTGAGCCCTGCCGGTGCCGCCGTGGCCGTGGAGCTCGAGTCGAGCCTGCACTCGGCCTACGAAGTGGGCAACGTGCAGCTCACGCCGCTGTCGCTCGCCTACCTGCGTGCGCGTAACGCCGATCCCCTGTCGTCCTTCGGCGACTTCGTGGCCGTCAGTGACGTGGTCGACGAGGCCACCGCCAAGATCCTCAAGCGCGAGGTGAGCGACGGTATCATCGCCCCCGGCTACGAGCCGGCCGCTCTGGAGATCCTCAAGGCCAAGAAGGGCGGCAACTTCATCGTGCTGGAGGCCGACGCAGACTTCAAGCTGCCCAACCTCGAGTACCGCGAAGTGGCCGGCATCACGTTCTCGCAGAAGCGCAACGACGTGATCTTCAGCGCCGAGCACCTCAAGGACGTGCAGACCACCGGTGCCGGTGAGCTAACGGACGCCAAGCAGCGCGATCTGATCCTCGCGGCCATCACGCTCAAGTACACGCAGTCCAACTCGGTGGGCTACGCCAAGGATGGCCAGATGATCGGTGTCGGCGCCGGCCAGCAGTCGCGTGTGGACTGCGTCAAGCTCGCCGGCCGCAAGGTCGCGATCTGGCACCTGCGCCAGCACCCCAAGGTGCAGGGTCTGGCCTTCAAGAGCGGCGTCAAGCGCCAGGACCGCGTGAACGCCCGCGTGCGCTACATTGAAGGCGACATGGCCCCCGCTGAGCTGGCCACGTTCAACGCCATGTTCGAAGTCGTGCCCGAGCCGCTCACGGCCGCCGAGAAGGACGCGTTCCTGGCGACGCTGACCGACGTCAGTCTCGCCTCGGACGCCTTCTTCCCGTTCCGTGACTCGATCGACCACGCCACCAAGCTCGGCGTCAAGTTCATCACGCAGCCCGGCGGCAGCAACCGCGACGGCGACGTCAAGGCTGCGTGCGAGGAGTTCGGCATCACCATGGCCTTCTCCGGTCTGCGTCTGTTCCACCACTAAGCCCATGTAACTGATGAATGAATTTCCATGCGTTGATGTACAAAGAGCCGAGCCTTGACGTGATGCTGTGTTGTTAGCCTGCAAGGGATGCAGTGCTGGCGTACCAAGCCATTGAGCCAAGCGTTGATGTACAAAGAGCCTCGAGTTGATGTGGTTGAAGGCCTCGGCCGAATGCGGATTCGCAAGCACCGAGCGCCATGGCTTATACTCGTATTATGTGTCTGTCTATTGATGGGGTTGACTACTGGGTCTTCTTGTGCTTGGCCTGCTTGCGCTGCTGCTCCTCCTGCTGTCGCAGTCGGTCGTTCTCGCGATTGCAGCACGTGAAGTAGATGGACGAGCCCACGACCAGCAGCAGGAACAGGATGGCCCAGCCAACCTTGACGAAGAGCGGGAAGGGCGCCGTGAACATGCCTCGCCCGTGCTTCACGATCACGCACACCTCAGTGCTCACCACGAGCACGCCGAGCCACGCACGCGGTCCGAGCTTCTTCACAGGCACCTGGCCCACGCCCTCGCAGTGCATCGTGAAGGTCGAGAAGATGTAGTACTCGGCCACGGCGTAGGACCCGGCCGAGTACCAGATCGCCAGGCGCCAGACGTTGAGCGTGCTGGAGGCCGGCACCCAGAGCACAGTCTTGAGGAAGAACGAGTTGAGCATCATGACCGAGAGGATGCAGATCATGGACATGACGCGCCAGAAGCGGTCGGCCGAGCGGAAGATCTTCCAGTCGTACGCGAGCCAGTAGGCCGGCGTGAACTGCGCCAGCGCGCGCTTGGCCTTGCCGCTCAGGTTGGGGATCTTGCGGATGCCGACCCAGTTGTACTTTTGCATCTCGAGGTACTTGGAGATCTTCATGCCGATGTAGATGCCCATGGCGTTGCACATGAAGATGTCGAGGAAGAGGTGGTCCCACCAGCACTCGTGGAAGTTGGCCAGCCAGTGGCGGAACGACAGCTCGTACCACTCGTAGATGATGCTCAGGAACCAGCAGATGAGGTAACTGCGCACCATGAGTGCGCCCACGACCCAGCCGAGCAGGTGCATGATCACGAAGCGGTCGAACAGCGTCTTCTTGAGGTTGTAGAAGTGCGACTCGGGGTTCTCCGGCGTGTACAGGCGGCAGTCGGCGCCGTATGAGGTCTCCGGAAGCTGCACGCCAAGCGTCGGGTCGAAGACCTTCATGAAGCCGCGCGCGTCGTCCGTGCGCATGAACAGCAGCAGGATCATCAGCATCTCGTACAGGATGAACGCGCCCGTGAGGAACCGCCACACGATCGGATGCGGCCGCGTGAAGTGGCCGTCGGGCAGCTGCAGCGAGCAGTACGTGAGGAAGAAGACGCAGGCGTACTTGACGCCGCGCTTGAGGTCCTCCACGCGCTGCGCCTGCGCTTCTTCGCCTGCCAGCGCCGAGTCGCTCTCATCGCCGTCGTGGAAGGCCGCGAAGACGATCCAGAGCATGAGCACGAAGGCGCCCGTGAGCGTGTGCGGGTTGCTGGTCCACTGGTTCTGCGTGTCCTCCTGGTCGTCCACGGTCTCCTCCATGCTCCACTTGCGGTCCTGGTAGTTGCGCGGCGACGAGACCTCGGCCTCGGGGTCCGCGTCCGCCATCTTGGTCCGCTTCTTCTCGGCGGCCGCGAAAAAACGTTGTGACACATTGGAGCCATCCACCTGTACCATCACGGTACTGTCGGGCTTTACCAACATTCTGTTAACGGTATACAAAAGACAAGATAAAACTAGATTCGATGCAGTTTATTACGTCGGCGACGGTACCGATCCCAATCTGCGACATGTGACACACGCTTTCGTCATGTACCAGTGAAAGCGTTCAATTGGAACAGTCCAATACCAAATCTGATTAGGCGTATCAATGGGCCATGAGATGCACAGCGTCGATGAGCTGCGTGGTCTTGGTGTGATGGTGAGCTTCTTTAACTTCTCCTCGGCCTCCTTGTCCGAGAGATTCAGTATATGGACCCACTTGATGTCGCTCTCGCCCGTGAGCTCCGGGATGCCAGTACAGTACGCTCGAGTGTGACGCGTCTGGAACGGTGCGCGCTCACACCGAGAAGACATGAAAAGATTCAACCTTCTGTCGGCAGTAAGCCAATGCGAACAAATCATTAAAACCACACCAGCCAACACTCCATGTCTGTCACTTCAAGTCCAGTTGTATAACTCTTCAGCTCGGAATCTCGCCGAAAGAATCCGGATCGCATACTCCGAGTCAATTACTTGGTTCCAGTAGAACCGTGCCGTGAAATGCTTCAAGTTGTTCGCGTCTTGGACAAATGTATGGCGCAATCGATCGACTTGAGATGTGCCTGACAGCACAATGTCCTCTTTCGTTAAAAAGGCTGAAGGATTTGGTACTTGACTGATTGCAGCCTGCATTGCTTCGACGATTTCATCTGATGTGTCAAGCGTAAATTCGCGTACACTTCCGCCAGAATAGTAGTATCGTTTATCGATATCTTCGTCCGAGAAGTTGTGTATCAGCTTCCCCATCGAGACCAGATCTTTCCTTGTCCAGCAAGGCAATAGACAGCAGTACGCATCAACTGTCTGTTGTGAATTCAGGTTCACCTGTTGAGAAGTCACAAGCAGCTTGAATATCTGTAAAGGTCCGCGTGGGATCTTGTCAAAGGGAAATCCATCAATCAATAACCAGATATCGCTATGCTCACGAAGGTTCTCATAAATTGTCATGGCAACATTTTCGCTAGCCGGCATGGAGGAAAACACGACTTGACCTGCCTCATATCCCATATAGAGAAGGCAGTCGCTTTGGTCGAACTTCTCCAATCTTCTGCAGACCAGAACGTTCTTCTTGCGCTCCAGGACCAGATAAACGCCAGCAGACACAACAATGTCGACTTGCCCACTCCTGGCGATCCCATGAGAATGCTTTTCTTGTTCCAGTGCGGATTGATGTACTCGGAAGTAGACTCTCGGAACCAGCCATCCACAATAACGGATACGGCTTGCTTGTCTTCCAAGCGCCAAAACACTTGGCCATACTTAGTGCACCCGCCCACGTTCTCCATAAACGTCGATATCAAAGGAACCTTGTGCACTTCATTGACACTCCACTCTGTCAGACCGCTGCATTCTCCAGCGAAGGCCATCGGGTTGGGCAAGGCGCATGCGGGTGGAAGCAGTGCGCTCGGGGAAACAGACGGAGGATACGGCTCTGGTACCTTCACAATGAGCGTTTTCCCCGCATCGAGATCCTTCAGTAGACATCGCGATGACAGGTGCTGTTTTGCGACAAACACCGACCGATCGGCGTAGATCCGCAGCCGATCTGACGCAATATGGGCCAGAAGGTTCGTTCCTGGAGGCCTGCTTTGGTCGTAAAGGGCGTACATCATGTCACGGAGGTCTTCAATGTTCTTGGTATCATCAAGTGATACGGACACTTCGGAAGTATCCGCCAAGACTTCACCACGCTCATCCACCAACTGGATCCACAGTTTCAGCTCCATGGAATTCTCGAATGCGAGAGAAAGACAGTCAATCGAGAACCATCATTCTGGAAACTACTTGGCGTCTATTAGTTGAAATTATCCAAGCAAGGGCTCAGTCCGATGATGATTCCGACTGGATCTACAGGTGGCCGAGCAACTTGAGCCCGGCCTCAACGGACATGCCGATGGCGACCAGCATAGCCAGGATACCTACAGCAAAGACAGGATCCGGTTACACTCATGTAGCCCACACAGGAACGCTACGACTACGTACCAAAGGCGCCCTGGTTGCGCTTCGTGGGCTCTCCAGTGGAGTAGCCGCGCACGTACACGACGAAACCAATGATGCGCACGAGTCCGACGATCGCTGCCAATTGGGGACGGAAGATGCTGCAGCACAGTTTAACCGACAACGGACTCAGTTTCTCAGCCACGCACGCTGAATCAGCAGATGACACTTACGACGACGTGATAAGCGTGGCGAAGAACACCGGCAGGTTCTCAATGACGTTCTGGTGCGCGCGCTGCACGCAGTTGAAGGCCTTGGCGTTCTTGTCGCTCTGCTCTGCGTACATCTAGATACGATTCGCATCAGCATCAAGCCATGCAGCCAATGCGCGCCTCTTGAGTATCACTCACCTGCGGGTACAGGATGTTGTACTTCTTGCGCGCTCCGCCGACCTTGACGCCGGCCCAGAGGTTCACGAAGGCCACGAGCACCACCAGCAGAGGGATGTAGCCGTGTGCAGGCTGCAGCAGGATCTGGACGGCCATGGGGACTGAGGTGAAGGGGAGGCGGCGGAATGGATTGTGACTTGCTGAAGAGACCAATCGGGCCATGTCAACCGACAGCAGTCTACTATTGTGGTTGATATTACAGTAACGATGACTGTGAAAGTGTGTTGGGTCCACTATTATATGCATCCAGACATAGTCTTGCCATGATTCGTGTGCTTTCGTGGGGCATAATCAAACCCACGGGTTGGACGCGATGGCACAAACACTCCACCTCACGTGAGGTGGAGATTGGATGATGTGGGAACTTTAGGATGGCTGGTCAGATCTGGGCTGATCCGACTGATTACGCTGTATCCATGACGTAATTGCCACTCCGATAGCATTAGATCCTTCCCACTGCATAGAAAGCATTAGTGCTTTGTCTAATAGATTCGAGCATAAGCGACTTTTCCGGGCGACACAGCAACGTGGATCTCTAGCTGAGCTCAACGTGCGATAGCTCTTCAAGTACATAGATGAGTGCAAGTGTACACACAAATCAAAGAACAACACAATTGAAATCTATTTAGACCAAATAAGAAGCTACTTTCTCTTTGACTGCCTCTCAAACTCCTCCGGGTCGAAGCAGCCCACCATCGTCACGAAGGCACCCTGATCTGGCGCATCGTGCAAATCAAATCCCTTGCAGATAAGAGCGTCGGGACCAACGACCACAAATACGCGCTTCATGGTGTTATCAATGCGTGGGTTGTTGTCCATTGCTTTGTTCAACTGATCAAGTCGACGTGGATTAAACGTTTCTTCGCTTTGGATGGTCACCTGGATATACGCCAAGATAATCTCAAGCTCATCACTTCCACTTTGATACGCTTCACACATTGTCACGGCATCGACAAATGGAAAGAACGGATAATCCGGATGCCAATAAGTATCAATGGGAAGATTGACCAAATAATTGTCGCATTCCTCTTCACTTTCCCCACGGCATTCAACATGTGGGGTACAGATTTGGATGGTCATATACCGAACCTTCGCGCATTTTCACCACGACCGGAGTTTCATTTGCATACGCTTCGTGGACGGCATGATGCATAAGCAGCTCATATGATGTACCCAAGTAGCCAGCACCAATCGTTTTGACATATTTGTACAATTCCAACTGTTTCTCCATGCTCACGTTTCGTCGTCCCAGGAACTTCAGCGCAGAACCCGAATCCACTGAAACTCTCCACTGCCGAGGGTCTGTGTAATGATCTGCGTTGCGTACATCTGTGATGTAATGGCGTCGAACACGGTCCACTTGATTGTTGTCTCGTTCACCTCCGTAAGCGTACACCAATTGATATGCCTGAACGTTGCCTACTTTAGTACAATTTGCCGCAACTTTCTTCTCCAATTCATGACGCGTCTTGCAAAACTCACGCAAACTTCCACCACTGTAGAAGTATTGCTCCGCGACAAGTTCGTCCCAAGGGGTATTGTTCCTTTTCACTTGGCGAAGTTTCGTGGATGTCACCCAATTCGTCAGATGCGCGTACTGCAGCTGATCCTCACGCTGCCATGCCGGTAAAACCACCGCATGAGAAGGGTCATCGTCTTTTATGTCGAACTGGCAAGACGTCGCGAGGAGGTGAAATGGTTGAAGTTCGCTTCGATCGTCAATATCTTTCTGAGAATACCCATCAATTAGCACAAGGGCGCCCTCGAACTCCTTCTCGCCGCGGAGAGTTTCCAACTCGGGGCGTCTTAGCGTAGCTGTACGCGCAACCGATCCTTGGCCATCAAAATAGACCACGACGTTAGCTATGTTGCCCTTTATCGCTTTTCGCATGATCAGCACCTTTTGCTTCTGGATACAAGCCATGTAGAACCCGATCAGCATGAGAAAACACGATTTACCAACACCCGGCGAGCCCACAATCAAGATCCGCCTATCGTCAACTGTCGGAAGCAGCTGCTTGATCACTTGCCAGAACATCACTTCTTCCTTCCGCACGAAATACGCCGAAGGGAAATCGCCAAACCCATTCCAAAATTTGTCCAGACCAGGTGTGTTGACGAGGGGATTCTCGCGTTTTTGCTTCACTTGGAGCTCATCCAGCTGGAATTCATCTTGACTGACAGAGATTTGTGCTTTCTCTAGTTGGTCGAGGATCGATTCCTGACCCGATGCTTCCGGGCGCTGTCGCTTAATTGGTGTCCACGGTGGCACAATGGGAGGAACAAAGTCCTTCTGCGGCACTTGCACAATAAGGGTGTCTTGGTCGGACAAGCCATACGACTCAATGGAGGCACCAGACGCCAGTGGTTGCTTGTTGGCGAATGGCGCGTTGTCGACGTAGACGGCGAGGTTTTGGCGGAGCGATTCCTTGGAGGAGACTGTCCTTTAACTTGTCCTTTACTGCGTCTCGGAGACTATCCGCATCTTCAAAGCGGACCTCAACAGCTGATGCCGAACACAACGCCACACCTTCTTGATTCACCAACAGGAACCACTTACCATCACGCCTTCCTTTTGAGTTCTCGATTTTGAGAGCTGACAAAAAATGTACTTGACGTCGATTGGTTTAAATCCTTACCATATAAATAGTTGACTGAAGTCATTTCAGCAACTTGTTAAGCAACTCGGCGACTCTTCAGAAAAACTGCGAAAAGCAGACTTGACAATTGCACTAGCCAGACATCTTCACCCTATTGGTGCGCCATTCAAGGGGTGGCTTCCAGCTAGCTTCCTACCAGTCGATCTAAGAAGCTTTTTCACGCAGTGAGTCTGCACGCATGAGCCCAAAGTACTGAACCTTTCAGAATAAAATGCTCTAAGTTTGACTTCATCTAACGAATAGTAGTACCAGTGACTGCATTTGAGCCCAGTCTCTCTACAAGTAAACGTAGCACAAGACAACTGAAAAAACTGTTTAGTCCCGCTGCAGCGTGAATCCCTTGCCGAGCTCAATGTGCGACAGCTCTTCGAGCACCTGGTTGCCGGCGAGGATCGGCGGGTACTTGGCCACGCTCTCCGGCGTCGCGAACGGTCCGAGCGGTTCCAGCGTGTGGTCTGAAGCTGTGTGCGAGAACAGCGTGGAAGACACGCGCCAGAGGCTCTTGCCGGCCGCCTTGCGCGCGGCGATGGCCTCCTGTGTAGCCTCGGACACGATGACCTCGTGGAAGCCGGCCTGGACGTATCCGCCCGTGAGGTACTCCATTTGCTTTCCGGCCTGCACGAGCAGACATCCGTCCGGGATCTTCACGGCCGTGCGCGTGCCGTCGCGCAGCCAGACGAAGAGGCCGGGGAAGCGCGACTTGCCGTGGATCGTGAGCAGGTTCAGGTCGTAGTGGTAGCCAGCGAGCACGGTGTTCAGCGTGTTGAAGACGTTGAAATTGCTGCCCGTGGGCGCCAGCAGGTGCGGTCCGTGGCTGATGCGCTTCACGAGCGCGTCCTTCTCGAGACCGAGGCCAATGGCCGCGATCTCGACCAGGTCCGTGATGGCGGCCATCATCTTGCCGCCCCACATGTTCATGACCGACTCCCACTCCGGGAAGCTGGCCGGGATCACGGGCTCGGCGTTCAGCTCGGCGAACTTGGTCTCCTTCGGGCGGTCGCCCACGCGCCAGAAGAAGCGGCTCTTCTTGTCGGCCTCAGGCGGGCACAGCGTCACGGGCGTGTCCTTCTGAGCGAGCTGCTCGGCCCGCGCGCAGTGGTTGCGGGCGCGCTCCTTGAGCTCCGGGGTCACGCCCACCTGGTAGTGCAGCTCCGGACGCGCGTCCTGCACGAAGTCCGTGGACTCGAAGTAGCGCTCCATCATGTTGATGAACGTGTCGTTGTCTTCGTCACGCGCGCGCTGCAATGCAAGCAAACATCGACAATACAATGAGCCACTTGCGTCTCATCGGATACGCATTTGCCGCGATCGCACGCACCTCATCGCGCAGACAGAGCACACCGTACTTGTGCAGCGACTCGGCGGCCTTGACGCACTCGTTTCGGTCGCCCGTGGCCTTGTAGTGCTGCAGATCCACCACCGGGAGCTCGATCATGGCTGTCGTGTGCGTGTCTCTCGCGGCCAAAGGCTGAATGGCCAGAACGGCCAACCCATTCGTTTGTTCAGAATCAGATACCGATTCTTGAACTAGGCGCTGATTGGCTGAAAAGACGCGAATTTATTCGCATTCAGCGGTAATCAATTGGCGTTTTTATTCCGAGGGTGGTGATGGATGAAAAAAACACATCCACAATCGTTATGTTTTATTCAAACGAGAGTATAATACTGATATGAGAAAGTGTCCTAAAATACACCAGCCATGAGCAATGGATTCTATGCGGACCCGCCGACGCAGGCGCTGGCGCTGGACGATGTGGAGCACATGGGCAGCCTGCGTCTCCGTGCACTCTGCCAACTGATGCAGGAGAAGCAAGAGATGAAGATACAGAGTCCAAGCAGCAGCACCAGCAGTGATGCAGCAATAGAACGCGAGCAGTTGGATGCAGACGTTGAGCTGGATCGCAACTCGCATTACGTTCTCCGACTTGCATTCTGTACGTACGTGAGTCGTCCATTGCATTCGTGACGCAGCTCTTTTCTCTGTCTTGGCGTGGCTCTGATCTATTGTGACTGGCCTGTAGAGCTCCGGATGACTGGGACTGGTTCGTCCACGCTGAGGCCATGCTGTTCGAGTCGCGACTGGTGGGTGCGACACCGAGTCAAAGCGTGCAGCTGCTATTGCGCGAAGGCGTTAGGTACGAGCGCTGCTCCATTCACGAGGCTCCATTTTCCACATCCGAGCGAGACTGGTTGCGCTCAATGAAGGCCGACGCAGTGCTCTACCGCGTGCCGTTTGATCATGCGTCTGGTCTGCTACGACGTCGACGCGTGCTGATAAAGCAAGGATGTTGCTTCGTCTCGCTACGCGATATGGCGTATATCGCAGTGCATCACTTCCGATCCGTCTTACTGCACCAACTCATGGCGTTCCACCGCGCAATCCCAGCGCGACGTGACGAGTTGAGTCGCGTGCAGCCAATCTTCGATCGACTCTTCGCTCAGCTGCTAGCCCAGTCAGCAGACAGATCTCTAGCCAGCTCCAGCGCAGACGCGCTCCCACGGATCACGCCGCAGAATATCGACCACGTGGCAGAACGCCGTTTCCCTCTGTGCATGCGCCAATTGCATCGCAAGCTGCGCGCAAACCACCATCTCAAGTACGACGGACGCGTGCAATACCGCCTTTTCCTGAAGGGTCTGGGCTTTAGCGTTCATGAGACCATGACGTTCTTCCGCACTGAATTCATCCAGATCATACCGACGGCACGCTTCGACAAGGAGTACGCCTACCACATCCGCCATTCATATGGGCTGGAGGGTGCGCGCAAGGACTACCGACCGCTCAGCTGCGAGCAGATCATCGGCGGCACTGCGCCTCACCAGGGCCAGTTCCATGGATGTCCGTTTAAGCACTGGGATGCCGCTGCATTGCGCCAAGAGCTGTGCCGAGACAGCCGTGTTCAGCCAGTGACGGTGGATCGCATCGTGAGCCAAGCTGAGAACGGCGGGTACCAGAGCGCGTGTCAGGCTCTACTGACTGCCTCACATCCGCCTAGTGCTAGCGCGTGTTTGCAGCATCTGCATCCGAATGCCTACGTGGACGCCAGTCGCTTGGCTGCTCATCAGAATGAAATGTAGCCATGTTGGAACTCCACTGGTACACTGTACCGTTCTTTTTGAGTGGACGAGGGCCAGTATTCGAGGCACTGCTCATTTGCTCCATCAATATCATGACGGCAGAAGGCGTGGCCATGGAGCCGCAGTCGGTGGCTGTTCCTGGGGCTCAGACTCACGATGACACATCCAAGGCAGCTGCACCAGACGCAGTGGCTTCTTCTGTCCCCACTACTGCTGCTGCTGCTGCGGGTGAGGTGAAGAAGCCGTCATCAATCGTGAACTTCGAGGAGCTCTCGACTGCCGGTCTGGACGCCGCCACGCTGCTGGCGATTCTAGAGGAAGTGCGCGACTGCATCGGACCCAGTGCGTAGCTCTATGGCTTTCTGAGTGGATGATCTGTCTATGCTAATTGGGTTGTGTGCATTGGCAGAGGTCGTGAGCAATGCTATCACGCGCGTGATGAAGAATGGCGGGCGCACGACCAACAGTCTCCAGCGGGAACAGGTCAGTCGCAAGGGCAAGAAGAAAGACAAGAAGCCGCGCAAGAGCGGCCCATTGCGTGAGTTCCAGATGAGCAACTACAAGACGCGCAGTGTGGCTGTGAAGTTCCTCTACGCGGGTGAGAAATACGCGGGCTTTGCGCGTCAGGACCACATGGAGGAGACGGTCGAGCGGTACCTGATCGACGCGCTGATCCGCACCAAGCTGATCTCGAACATTGACGACGCTGGCTACAGTCGCTGTGGTCGTACAGACAGAGGCGTGAGCGCGTTCGGCCAGGTTGTGGCGCTGACGCTGCGGTCGAACCTGCCGGTAGACGCCGAGCTGCTGGACGTCGACAGCATCGACCAGGTTGGCTCGGGCGCCAAGTTCCGCGTGAAGTTAGCCAACGGACAGATCAAGACGCTCACGGAGGTGGACTACTCGACCCACCTCAACCGAGCGCTGCCGAGCGAGATCCGTGTGTACTCGGTCGTGCCCTGCACGCCCGAGTTCAGCGCCCGCTTCAACTGCCAAGCGCGCATGTACCGGTACTTCTTCGCGGCCAAGGATCTTGATATCGAACGCATGCGCGAGGCGGCCAAGCAGCTTGTCGGAGGACACGATTTCCGCAACTTTTGCCGCATCGACACGAACTGCGAAGTCTTCCGGCGCGAGATCAAGTCGTTCGAGATTGTCAAGTGCGACGACCACGAGGCCACGGATCCGCGTCACCAGCTCTACCGCTGCGAGGTAACGTGAGCGTATGCTGTGATATGGTTACCTTCAGACTGATGTGTTTACTTGTCAATAGATCTACGGACGTGCCTTCCTGTGGCACCAGGTGCGCTGCATGATGCAGATCCTGTTCATGGTCGGCTCGGGCCAAGAGGAGCCGTCCATCGTTTCCCAGCTCTTGGATATCCAGCAGACGCCGCGTAAGCCGCAGTATGAGCTGGCATCCGACCTGCCGCTGGTCCTACACGACTGTTTCTTCGGTGACGATGTGCAGTTTACGGACTTCGCGCCACTGACGCTGTACCAGGTCTACAATCAGCTCTCGAACGAGTGGGAATACCACGCCATCAAGGCCGCCATGCTGCGCAGCAATCTGCAGGCACTGGGCGAGAGCGCCATGGATACACAGCGCGTTATCCGCGATCTGGACCACTACGCGCCCAAGCTCGAGCAGCTGCTGGTCGAACGAAAGCTCGTGCCGACTGCTCCGTGGGCAGAAGTGGCCCCGCTGCTCCCGCTCTCGAGCCACCGCAAGGTTGTGCACCTGCTGTCGCGTGACACGGGCCACTCGGTTGAGGAGAAGAAGCAGAAGATGCGTGAGCGCAAGCGCCGCCGCGAGGCCGACGACCAAGAGCAGCCAAGTTCCACGGAAGCAGCTGATGTCGAAATGTAGCCATCTTGTTACGGTGTCCCTCGCCACATGTCATTAGCCACTCACTTGTGAATAAGCAACTTCAACAGCAATAGATCAAAACGGAAACGCACACTTGCATCTGAAGAATGGTTATGTAGGCATTCAATTGGATTTTAATTCATTTATAGAGAGACACGTATATAAATCGCCGTCCATGAGGAAGAAGGAGCAGCTTTGATGTGAGGTATCTCTTTCCCATTGTGTGAGTGTTTGGATCGTGAGGGTGCGTGATTATCTCTCCCGAGGACCGATACTTTTTAGAGAATAGTATACTGGCGGAGCTTGGTGCCTTTGACTTTGACGGAGGCAAGGCTGGCCGCAATAATGTACAGCGCGTCGGAAGGATGACGAATTGGGTTTGGGAATCACACACTTGACGTTGGAACAGCACGGCGTTGGAACAGAGGATGAGGAGCGGAGAGGAGGGGGATGGAGGAGAGGAGGAGGAGGCCTCGTGAGCGCGTGGGAGTCGTCTATGCGCTTGGGGTATCAGCATTGTTGGTGCTGCTGGTGGCCACAGCCGCGGCAGCGGTGGGGCTGGCGGGGCTGATGGCCGTGGCCGTCACGGGCGTGAGGAATTGCGTGTCCTGGTTGAAGCACACGAGCACGACGCTCACGTTGTCCGTCGACCCGATGCCGATGGCGTGCGACACCAGCTCTTCGCACGCGTGCTGCACGTCACCGTGCAGGGCGAGCTTGGTGCGTACAAAGTTCACGACCTGCTGTGGTCGCATGACGTCAAAGAGGCCGTCGCAGCCGAGAACGAGGAATTCGTCGTCGATTGCGATCTCTCTCCGCACGACGTCCGGTGTCGCGATCACTAGATCGCCGTTGAATTTGCTCTTGAACTCGCCGCGGCCGGTCTTGAAGTCGTTGTCGCCGAAGGCGCGCGAGACGCCAAGAAGACCGAAAATGCGGCCCTTGACGATCTGGCCTCGTGCAGCCAGGATGCGCTCGCGTTCGCTGGAGAGACTGGGCGTGTGGGCCACGCACACGTTCGTGGCCTTGCCGGAAGTCGAGAGCACGGCTTGGGAATCGCCGACACTGGCGATCACTGCGGTCGTGCCACGCCGCAGCATGACCACGGCGGTCGAGCCGCTTTCTAATTCGGCCTTGAAGATCTGCTCGTCGATTGCCTTGAAGGCGTCAACCAGGCACTGCTGGAGATCAGCGGCGCTGGGGCCCGCGCGCTTCAAACGCTCGAAGATCTCGTTGTGTAAATGCTGCGCTAAATAATCGGCGACAGCGTTGCCTCCATGGCCGTCGTACAGGCCGAAGAACGCCACGGTGTCTTCGTGCACACGCTGCGAAGTGCACTGATGTCGATCTTCGTTTGACTTGCGCATGCCCTTGTCAGAGTACACGCCATAGCTGACGTTAAGCGGCGTGATGACTTGGTCCGCTGGTCCGTGCAGGCAATGAGTCCGTTCATTGTCACTGGCCGTGGTGGCTGTGGAGAAGACGCTGCCCACGGGGCTCAATGGTGAGCAGCTTGTGGATTCATTCGCAACTGCTGCTGGCTCGTGCGGTGGCGACGGCTGCTCGAGCGCCATGCCGTGCTCACCGAAGATGCTGAAGACGTCGCGATGCGCATTGGCCTGCGCCATGTTGCTGAGCGGCTGATCGCTCTGCTTGGCTTGCAGCAGGATGGAGCTGAGGCTCAGCCGGTGCACGCGCGGCTCATCGTCGTCGCGCATGACCACGTGGGCCTCGGAGGAGTACTGGCAGCCCATGCTGGCGCCGCCCGGAGCGCGCCCCACGCCGTAGTGGGACACCGAGAGCGCCGTGTTTCTTGGGATCTGGGGTTCTATCTCGGTCCTGGGGCCGCTAAAAAAGTAAGAATAGCGTCCGAGGAGCCGTGTTCTTTTCGCGGAATGACGTTGAGGGGAAGGGAGGAGAGGAGGATGGAGGCAAGGGCACGCCCCCGCTTGCTTTCCGCAGCAGCTTTCGGCCGCCGACAGAAAGAAACGCTACGACGGGCCGTCGGTCGTTTAGGGGTGCAGTTTGATTGTGTGCGGCGGCTCAAAGCAAGAGGAGGAGGAGCTCCACCGGAGGCGGGGCACGACCCGGGGATTGGGGTGCCTTCCTTTTTAATTGCACGGGGGAGCGACAGGGGGCGGTCAGTTGATCCGAAACCCGCCCTCGCGTGTGTGAGTACGCCTCGGGGAAGGTGTTTTGAGTGGTCATGAGAACGCTTAGGGCTGAAGAGCCAGACGGCCACTTCCAAGTGCAGCCGACGCCCAATCACCGTGCGCGGGTTCAGCCAACTTCAGCATGATAATACAGCAAGGTTTGGCGCAATCCCCTGACCCTAACATTGCTACAAAAAAATTTAAAAGGGGGGACGGGGAGGCAAGTGACATGACCGATACTGAGAATTGATACAAATTGAATATTGCTTGGCAGAATACTGTACAGTACAATTCACGACTTATTTGGATATCCAAGCGCAATCCGACGAGCTTCCAGCAGCGTCAATTTCATTGACAAGACTCTCCCATGCACGAAAGGACGCTCAAACACGGTACTACTTCATCCTCTTTGCACGAGAAAAACGTGAAACAGATCGCGATGGGGCGACCATGGAATGCCCGCCATTTCTGCTGAACCGAGCTTCATCAGGTCGGCTGCGGGGTTACGACAACGGAAGCCTGTTGCCACCACCACAGTTCCTTCCAGCATACACTTGTGGTTGTGCGCATGATGCTTCAAGATGGATCCGTTTCTTTACGGCCATATCCAAAAAGGTTGTCCGTTTACGTGCAGATGTGCTCGCGATAAATTCGAAGGCAAACGCCAGTAAATAAGTAGAAATAAATCAGTAGGGCAGGAGACACCCCACATACGCCAGAGGTCGAGGAACAGCAGGAAAGATATCTCCTTCTTCCGTCGACATTCTTTTTTATAAGATCTTGTACAATGGAATGGGGACAAGTGAATGTGGTGCGTGCGTCCTATAGGTACACTGCGCTCCATTGCAGTCAAACGCTTGATAGGGTATGTATTGAACGCGAAAGATCTCGATGCATATCCTGTCAATCCCCGTGCGAGATGACCTGATTCTGTGGCGAAAAGTGGCGACCGCAATTGCGATCGTCCCTGTCAGCTGGCAAAGCGAGATGTGTCAAACGTTACACAAAAGCGCCCGTACCGCACAATGCAGTGACAGCCATAGGGGAACCCCGACACTTACCTAATCAGGGCCTGATAACGCTCGACTCTTGGTTGCATCGGCCGTTGATGAACGGCTCACGGCAAGAGCAGCTCGCCAACCAACGGAATGGTTACTCGTGTGACTGTTTCTATCTAGTTACGCGTTCTTCATGTAGGCGGTCGGGCGTCCTTTCAAATTCTTTCTGTCGGCCATGCTGATACATTTGAAAGGCGACCAACGGAGGCTGTTCCGCACACTGGCCTTTGAGTGAGTGCAACACAGGGCAAGAGTTGCGGCTGAACGAGGGTTCGTCCACTGTTTAACTGCATATGCTTATAATTATTTAAAGAAACGCGATTCGTGTGCATTCGCGGGTGGAGGTCGGAAGGGAACATCCTACTGCTCCTCATTCTAGAACTCTTCCATGTGATGTGGCGAACTGCGCGTTCGTTGTTGCCACGAGGTGTCACCAATTGAAGTGTACCGCTCGCTATTGGGTACACAATATATTGTGGCAGTAGTCAGATTGTTCCTGACGGTTCAGTTTCGGACCGTAATTGTAAACTGAACCGAACCGAGGAGCTCAAAACCAATCAAATTGGTCCACGCCGCCCCTAACAGAGGGGCCAGATCATTCCTCATTCCAGCAATTCGCGACGCCTCGACGACCGAGCCGGATCCAGCGCGAACTGCGCCTCTGTTACTTGTGTGCATGCGTGTTTAGCTGTATATGTGTATGTATCCGTGTTCTCTATGATGATCAAATTCCATGCTAATACTGAAAAGGCGGGTACTTGTATCAGCCGTGTGGAAAGCAATTCTTCAAAACGTTGACCACTGAGAGAATCGACCCAATCCAATTCTGCGTTTCGCAAGCTCGCTCGGCTTCTTGTCTTCCAGTGACATCGAAAGCCGCTTATAAACTATCATCTTGCTACAGTGACCGCCTGGAGTTTGAGGTTGCTCGCACCATTCAGTGGGCAAGCGACCATAGATCCATCCGACATTTCGATTATTCATATGCGTTTCCATTTCGAACATGTGCGAGCGATGATTATAATATCCTTTACAGACCTGTTCTGAAACACCATGTGGATACTCTAACATGCATCACCATATGAGCTTAAGCACTCCCCCAACTCTTTATGAATAAAAACAAATGTGAAACCAACCCTAAGCGTCGTATTTCTGTCTTGATCGTTCCACACTCACGCATCACCATAAGCGAGAGATGCCGTTGACTTCAAAGTGGCGCCGTAAGCGTGAGAAGCCGGAGGACATTCGCTCGACATTCCTCCATGGACTGCAGCTCAAGTCCATCGCGGACCAGCGCTCGCAGCAGCAAGAGCTCGCGGAGGTCGGCCGTCCTGCCATCATGCATGCTTCCGTGTCTTTCCTCATGCGTCTGGTCCTCTGTAGTTGGCCAGCCAGATCAACAGGCTGATGCGCAAGGAGCACAAGACCTCGACCGCGTATCAACGGGTGAGCTTCATGAGATTCCAATGTCCATGGAGCTGAGGCTGAACGCTGCTGTCTGCGAGCGTAGAAGTTCAGGCATGAAGACCCACGCAGCGTGTTTTACTACCGCATGCTCCGGCGCATTGGCCTGCCTGAGATCCACGCACGCTTCGCGCCCTGGTTTCTCAAGTCCAATGTCATCGAGCTCGGTCGGTGGAGCTCCGTGCTCTTTGCAAGACTGGAACGCGCGTTCTACGCCCGACCGGAAGATCTCTCGACGCTGGAAGTGCTCATGCGAGAGCACCAGAGGCAGTACAATGCCATCATGAAGCCCCCGGCGTCGTCACTTAACTCGGACGCTCAAGACCCACGTCAGAAGCTCGAGCCTAGAGAGCAGAATCAACTGATGCTGCAACGAGCATTTCGCAATTCCTCGTTCCATGAAGACGAACCAGATCCTCGCAAGGTCTCGCCCGTCAAGGTGCTGCCGGATCCTCTCGGTGATGTCAAAGCCGACGGCGACAGAGACGAAGAGGACAATGCCTTGGAGCGCACGCTAGCTACACGCATCCTTCCGATCCCTGAAGCGGCTGTGCTTAATGCTCCGCCTGGGCTCGCTCCGGCCGTACGCGGCCAGCTCGAGAGCCACGGAAGGCACAAGTTCGTGAGCTACAATGGCCGCTGGAGGGAGGGCAAGATGCATGGTCCATTGGGCGTGTACACGTTCGCAGACGGTGGCAAGTACCGAGGTGAATGGGTTGATTCTCAACCGTACGGCTCTGGTATTGCCTCGTACCCGAACGGTGTGACCTACACCGGTGCGTTTGCTCGTGGCGAGTTCCATGGCTTTGGCGTGCAGGAAATGCGGCTCGCAGGCTCGAGATTGTACCGATACGAGGGCCAATTTGAGCACGGCCAGCGGTGCGGCCAGGGAACGCTCACGCTGGTCTCGTCGGAGTCCTGCTATGAGGGCGAGTTCTATCTGAATCAGCGGCATGGCAAAGGGACAGAGCGCAATGCGCTTGGCTATGCGTACACAGGCATGTGGTCTCGCAATCGCATGTGTGGGCCTGGTAAGCTCACGATGCCGGACAAGAAGACCGAGGTTTTCAAGCAGAGCTGGCCCATGTGCTTGCTGGGCGAAGCGATCCGCTTGGTCAAGGAGGAGCAGCAGACCAGGGCCTGGCAGCAGGAGCTGTGGTTCCGTCAGCTGCTGCGTGTACGTGATGATCTGCGGGCGTTGGACCAGCAGTATGCGTTTTGGGACGCTGAAGAAGAGCGAATGGAGCGCGAAGAAGAGGAACGCGTCGGAAAACTCAAACAAGCTCGCCGCGATAAGCGCGAAGCTCTGGCTGCAGCCAAGCGAGCGTTCTTTGACAGACTTCAGGCATCTGATAACGAAGACGGCAGAGGCGAAGAAGAGGAGGAGGAGGAGGAGGAAGAAGAAGAAGCCGATGGTGAGCAGGGAGACGCAGAAGATGCAGAAGAGGAGCAAGCCGATGGAGTTGAAGATGCAGATTCGAACGAACAATGAATGTACGATACGATTCACCATTTCATACTGTTGCTGTTGGCTTTTTCTTTCTGTTTCTTGGCTACGCGCTTCACTGGCGGGGCTTAGACTCGTCCTGGCCGCCGCCGAGCTTCTCGAGCTCCTGGTCAATCTCTCGCAGGTCTGACGACGCGATGCCTCCGCTGGGGACCGACGTGGGGGCTCCAGCATTCGTGAGCGGGTTGGCAGGCAGACCCGAGGCGAGACCAGCAGCGACAGTCGAGCCGATGGCCGAGATCGGATTGGGCACCTGGTTCAAGGGCGAGTTGGCGATGACCTGGGAGCTCAACGGACCAGCGAGCGACGTCACGGCCGACAACAGCGACTGCACGCCAATGGTGACCATACCAGCCACATCGTTGATCTGTAACAAAGCACATATTAGCCATCAGCATTCCCATCAGCAGAGCAGAGCCTCCTTACGTTCTGCGGCATTTCGCCAAGCGCGATGGTTTCCTCCACACGGCGGTCCAGGAAGGCCCACGAGGCTTCAAATCCAGGCGACTGGTCCGAGAGCAGATGCAGCTCCGTGCTGGCGTAGATGCCCGTGAGGATCGCACGCTTGGTGTACCAGCTCGCGTCGGTCGACTGGTCGCCGGCAAAGTACCAGATCTCGTCCGAGAGCTTGGCCAGCTTCTGCATGGTCGTGGGCGCATTGGCCGGCAGCGCACCGAGCGCCATGGCCTGCGGCCAGGTGGCCAGCACAGGCTCCAGCAGCTGCAGACGCGTGCGGACTCCAAACTTGAGGCGGTCGGTCACAGGCATGATCTGCAGCAGCTCCGTGTTGGCCAGCAGCGTCTCGTGCATCTTCTCCTGGCACTGGTTCATGAAGTACTCCACCAGCTCGATCGCGCCGCGCGGGAACATGCCGTGCGCCACCGAAGGGTAGCCGATGTCCGTCGCTCCGGCAGCCAGCGCTTCCACAGTCCATCTGCGTCATAGTCAAAGCACGCTTCTCAGTATCAGAGCAAGCCCAAGCAGCACAACTGGGCTCTTACCCGTGCGCGTTGACGTGGGCAAGCGCGCGCTCCAGGATCTGCGTCTCCGGGTTCGCAAACGCCTCGGTCTTGGCCTCGTCCTGCTTCTGCTGAGTAGCGTTGGCGCTGTCACCAGCGTTGGTCGTCAGAGAGCGACGCGATGAGGTCTGCACCGCAATGGTCACGGCCGCAGGCGCACGCGCTTGCAGCAGCAGCGAGCGGCTTCTGGCGGGCGCAGCGGCAAGCGAGCGCAGCGCAGCGCGACGCAGCGTCTGGATCGCGGTCTTCGTCGCCATTCTCCTCTCGTGTGGTCACTGGGGAGCTCAAGTAGTATACAGTATGGTGGTCAATCCTTTTTTCAATCGACTTAAAAAGGGGATATATTTATAAAGGTCACCCTGTGAACACAATCTGGAGCGTTCCACATTCACAAAATGTGAGACATCATGTAGAACACCAAACAGGCGCATGGCTACACTCACCGCTCCATCAGGGGCGACACCATGCTCGTGGTCGTGAAGTGCGCAGAGGCTGGCGACCTGGAGCCGCTGGCCTTGCACAGAGCCCAGAAGCTGCTGACCATGATACGTGCTGGACGTGCGCGAGTGGTTCTTGCGTACGTTGGGCGCGACGCGAGTGGAGAACTGCTTCTTCTCGTGCAGGTCCATGGAGTGCGCGTGGCGCATGTCCTGCCCCAGGTTCCTCATGCGCTGTGTGTCGCTGCATTGATGCATCACATCCAGTCAGCAATACGATATAAGAGATAGATGGAGCATGCCGCATGCGTACGTCTTGCGCTGCGTGTCGTTGGCGCGCATGAGGATGTATCGTTTCTCCATCATCTTCTCGTCCAGCTCCATGAGCTCCTCCTGCTGTTTGGCCAGCAGCAGGTCCCGTTTGGTCTGCTTGAACGTCTCAAACGCCTAGACGATACAAAGATCAGTGAGCTCAGCTATGGGTACCTCTGCTGGGTATTGGGGGTTTCCACCGCTGTGTTCTTGGCGCGCTGCTCCACTTCCATGCCGTCGGCTCTCGCGTAGACGTTCTTGGCGTCTTCAAACAGCCGCAGCTTGGCCAGATTGCGTTCCGTGTTCTTGAGCTCCAGCAGCAGCTTGGAGAACTTGACGTGTGGCTCTGGAAGCCTGTTCAGGAAGCTCTCTAACTGGGCTCTCTCGACGCTGTGTGTGAGCTTCAGATCGTCGATGCGATGCTGGATCTCCAGCTCCGACTGCGCGGTGCGGAGAGCGCTCTCGCTGTCAGTTCGCTTGCGCGTGAGCACAATGCCTCGCTGCAGCTGCGCTCGCTCGTGATCCTGGCGTCTGGCTTCGTACGTGCCCTGCATGGCCACGAACTCCAGCTTGATGCGCCGCAGTCGGTCGCGCAGCAGGATCGCCTTGTCGTACTTCTTGGTGTTGGCCGCCAGATCGCGCAGCAGGTCGTCCAGCTCCTTGCGGATGCGCGAGAAGATCGTGCACTGATCGTGGCGGTCAATCACGTCGTCAGCCGAGTAGCCAAATACCGCGAACACGTCCACGAGGCTCTTGATCTCCATCGGGCTGGAGCCATCGAGCACGCGGACCTGCTGGGCCTGCATAATCGCGAACTGCAGATCATCCCGCAGCTGCAGAGAGAGGAGGAAGCGTCAGCAGCTGACGGGGAAGGAGATGGCGTAACTTAGCGCTTGATGTTACCTGCTGCTTCTGGCCTTCGTCCATGGACGCTCCTGCTCTCGCAATGTCAGTGAAGAACACAAGGCATCCATTTCCTCAGAACAGGCTAAAATTAAACGGCATTAGGACGCTCAAGCGACACAAAGAGATGGACATGGATGCTCTCAAGGCGAGTGCGAGATGGAGATGGTGGACTCGTGCTCGGCCGCCGCCTCGGGCTCTGTGTAGAACATATCGGCGGCCAGCTTGGTGTACGCCTGCATGGCGGCGTATTCGGTCATGGCGATGTGCTCGCGGGTCTTGAGATCCAGCAGTCCGAGCGTGGCCAGCACCGTGCTGCCGTCCCGCGACAGGATCGGGAAGGACGCGTAGAACAGCGCGTTGGTCTGCTGCAGCAGAGGCAGATGCCGCAAGAGCACGTCGCGCAGCGGGTGCTTGACGATCGTGGGCTTGCTGCTCTGCAGCTGGTGGTCCATGGCCACACTGGCCGTCTTGGACAGCGGCAGCACGCGCTGTGGGAGTTGGAACGAGCCGACCAAGTGCTGCTCGTGGTCCTTCACCACGGCCACGTACGCCATCGTGCACTGGAGTCTCGAGGCCGCCAGCTCACAGATCGTATCTAAAGCTTGCCGCGTCGTGTCGCTATGCACAGAGCGTGTGACTGGAGCTGGAGCCTTGGTCTCTGGAGGACGGATCTGGCTGTGGTTGATGGGCACGATGCCGCGTCCGCCTCGCGGCGTCACTGTGGGCGTGGTCTTGCCTGTGGCCTGGCGATCCGTCGCCTCGGAGCGCAGCATGGACCGCGATCTCGCTCTGTTAAAGCGCTCGGACGCATGAGGATTCCGTGCCGATGAGCAGCTCTGGGGCGTGGCCGGAGGTCTCAGGCTCAGACTGCCGCGGTACAAAGGCGTCGAGACGTCCTTGAGTCCTGCTCGCATGCGTCGCAGCCGCTCGTTGCCGATGTCCGCGATGCTGCTGTCCACACGGGCCACGCACGGATAGCACACGCGGTTCTTGCGCACTTTGCCCGCGATGAGCTCCACTTCGTACCGGCGACAGCACTCGCGGCAGACCATGTGCCCGCAGAGCTGGCAGTAGTAGTCGCGACGCAGGAAGCCGAAGCGGCGATTGCACACGCGACAGCTCTCGGGCGTCTCGTACAAGGCCACGTTGCTGTTCTTGCGGCTGCTGGAGCTGCCGTCGCTCGGGCGCTCGAGCGGGAAGTACGTGAACGCGTGCTGGCCGAAGCGGCGGCGCCGGATGATCCGCTCGAACTCGTGCGTGGCCTTGGCCAGCAGCCGCACGATGTGTCTGGCCTGGGCCAGAGCCTGGTTCTCGGGGCTGCTGCGTGGGCCGCCGTGCAGTCCGAGCCGCCAGTGCATGACCTCCGGCCGCTCTTCGCCTGCAAAGGACGACGCGTAGGCGCAGAGCACCAGCCTCGTGTGGTGGCCGCTCACGGCGCTGTAGACGCCCTTGAGGTAGTAGCCCACGGCGAGATGGTCGAGGCCACCGCCGTAGCGCAAGGGCGACTGCCGGTCGTCGCCGCTCTGACTCGCACTGCTGCCGACGCTGCCCAGACTCTCGCGGTTGCCGTAGCTGTTGCTGGTGGAGTGGTCGTGGCGGTGCCGTGGTGGGCTCAGGGGCTTGGTGCTGGACACGAGCTGCTCGTGGAGAGCTCTGGGGAGCGTCTTCATGACGCAGAAGGCCTCGTTCTGGGCAGCCAGACGCTGCGTGTAGCTGGCGAAGCACAGCGTCTGCGTACGGCCGGCCTGCGTGAGCGAGCGCAGACTCGTTCGTGCACGGACGCTGGTCGCATGGACGGCGATGTGGCCGTCATCATGCTGCTGCAAGATCTCTCGGTCCTCTTGCTGCGTCGATTCTGCAGCTCCAGCCACAGCCGAAGACGAGATGCTCGCTCGACTGGAAGCGTACGCTGCTGAGGACGACTGCTGCTGCCAGGCGTCGCTGCTTTGGTTGTCCTCCTGCTCTGCCAGCGGCTGGAACTCACGCGAGCGCAGCAGGTCGCCACGCTGGAAGTACTTGTCGCCCCAGAGCGCCCTCATGCTGGCGTCGTAGGCCATCTCGTCGCGACTGAACAGCACGCTTGTGGCTTCGTCCACATGGCAATTGAGCTCGCAGTGCGCCACCACGGCATAGGGAACGCCTGAGCGTGCATTGGGCCATTGATTGCTTCCCGCGGCTGAGCGGTTGGACCAAGAGGACGCGGGTGAGGCGAATGGGAACGGTCCAGACGACGGAGACGGTAGCGCCACGAAGGACGACGACCGCGGACACACGACGCCTCGGTGGTCGATCTCGAACACCTTGACGCCCTGCTGCTTCTCCTTGACGCTCCAGGGCGCGTGCTTGAAGTCACGCCGCTGCGCCACATGGCGGAGCTTGGGCAGCACGCCGATGACGTGGTCGTACAGATCCTGGTCCGAGATGCCCAGCCGCTGCGTCGCGGTCGAGTGGCTGCTGTTGCGACGCCCCAAGGCCGAGAGCAGCGATTCTGGCCGATCGGCTTCCATTCAGGCTTCGACGGGATGTGGTCGTGGTAGTGAGAGCGAGAATGAGCAAGGAGTCGTAGGACTCACATGGCCTCGCGCCTCTTTCCAGCAGCCGCTGGCGACTGACACGAGCCGCCTCACCCGCAAGACTCACCTTGAAGCGTTGATGCGCCATCAGAAGAAACGCACGCGATCTTCCAGAGGCGTTTACGCAGCCAATGGGCCCCCAGACGTCGACTGGGGTATCCGCACGCCCATCCGCGAGCCGGAGAGACTGACGCCTGCGTATCCATGGCCGAAGATCCACCGACTCTTAATGGAAGAAATCAAAAGCAGCATCTCATTTTTCTCGCTTTTAAATCTAAACTAACAACTTGCTCCAAAAAAGAAGGAAAAATACACCAGAGACAGCTCATGCGGATCTCAAGAGCAGCCAGCGGGCCGCTCTCGGGCGCTCAAGCTGCTTACAACTCGTCGTGGTCCTCGTCGTCCTCATCGTCCTCGTCGGCTTCGCCGCCAGCGCCACCGTTCTGGTAGACCTTGGACATGATGGGGTTCACAACCTTCTCCACTTCCTTCTGCTTGGCCTCGAAGTCGTCCTTGTCCGATTCCTGGTTGTCGTCCAGCCAGTCCATGGCGTCCTGCACAGCCTTGAGCACAACGTCCTTGTCGTCCTCCTCGATCTTGTCGGCGAGCTTGTCCTCGACGTTGTTCTTCAAGCTGTAGAGGTAGCCTTCCAGGGCGTTGCGGCCGTCGATACGGTCCTTCACCTTCTTGTCTTCCTCCGCGAACTCAGCGGCTTCCTCAACCATGCGGTCGATCTCTTCCTGCGACAGACGTCCCTTCTCGGCCGTGATCGTGATCTTCTCGGCCTTGCCGGTGCCCTTGTCCTCGGCAGCGACCTGCAGGATACCGTTGGCATCGATCTCGAAGGTCACCTCAATCTGGGGCACACCACGCGGGGCAGGGGGCAGACCCGTGAGCTCGAACTTGCCGAGAAGACGGTTGTCCTTGGTCATGGCACGCTCGCCTTCGAAGACCTGGATGAGCACAGCGGGCTGGTTGTCCTGGTAGGTCGAGAAGGTCTGCGACTTCTTGGTCGGGATGACCGTGTTACGGTTGATCAGCTTGGTCATGACACCGCCGACGGTCTCAATACCCTGCGAGAGAGGGACGACATCAATGAGCAGCACGTCCTTGGTCAGGTCGTCCTGTTCACCGCCAAGGATACCGCCCTGGACGGCGGCACCGTAGGCCACAGCCTCATCGGGGTTCACACCGCGCGAGGGCTCCTTGCCGTTGAAGTAGTCCTTGATGAGCTGCTGCACCTTGGGGATACGGGTGGAGCCGCCAACAAGCACGATCTCATCGACCTCCGACTTCTTGAGCGACGAGTCCTTGAGGACCTTCTCGACGGGGCCGAGCGTCTTCTTGAACAGGTCCTCGTTAAGCTTCTCGAAACGAGCGCGCGAAAGCGACTCGGTGAAGTCCTCGCCGTCGAGCAGCGACTCGATCTCGAGACGCGCCTGGGCCTGCGTGGACAGAGCGCGCTTGACGCGTTCGGCCTCGCGACGGATCTTCTGGAGAGCACGCTTGTCGCTGCCAATGTCGATGCCCTTGTCCTTCTTCCACTTCTTGATGAAGTACTGCATGATGCGCTGATCGAAATCTTCGCCGCCCAAGTGGGTGTCGCCGTTGGTGGCCAGCACCTCGAAGACACCGCCATCAATGGCCAGCAGCGTCACATCGAAGGTACCGCCGCCCAGATCGAACACCAGCACGTTCTTCTCGCCCTGCGCCTTCTTGTCAATGCCGTAGGCAATGGCAGCGGCCGTGGGCTCGTTGATGATGCGCTGCACGGTGAGACCGGCAATGGTGCCGGCATCCTTGGTGGCCTGACGCTGGGCGTCGTTGAAGTAGGCCGGCACCGTGACGACGGCGTCGAAGACCTCACGGCCGATGTAGCCCTCGGCGGTCTGCTTCATCTTGGTGAGGATCATGGCTGAGACCTCCTCGGGGGAGAACTCCTTCGTCTCGCCCTTGACCGTGACCTGGATGAACGGCTTGCCGCCCTTGTTCACGATCTCGTACGGAAGGAGCTTCTTGTCGGCCTGCACCGACTTGTCGTTGTAGCCGCGGCCGATGAGACGCTTGACATCGAAGAGCGTCTTTTCGGGGTTGATCGTGGCCTGGTTCTTGGCACCGTCACCGATGAGGCGCTCGTCGTTCGAGTCCCACGCCACGTAGGACGGCGTGATACGGTTGCCCTGGTCGTTGGCAATGATCTCGACCTTCTGGTCCTTGTAGATACCCACGCACGAGTACGTCGTGCCAAGATCGATGCCGATCACGGGGCCGCGCGGGCCCTTGGCCTCGTCGGCGTAGGCGAGCCCGGCCACGGCGCAGGCCGCGACGGTCAGGATCGTCAGGAGCTTCATCTTTCTCTCTCTCGTCGAAATGCAGAATGAGCCAATTGCTAATGCGGCCGGCCCAAAGGGCAACCACGAAAGGATCGCACGGTATACTGAAACCAAGTCACTTGGGTGACGTGGCGGGTCGGCTCTTTCTAGAATCGATGGGCAGAGAGCACTTGGGATTTGTATGGGCATACAAACACCAAGTGTGTTGTGGTTAGAATGTGCCACGCGTTGCTCTGCTTTGCTGGCAAATAGGGGGTTACTGGGGAGACTCGCTAAAGTACGGATACGTGGAAGCCTATGACAGAACGAGGGTGTTACGTGGCGCCTTGGGGAAGGGTACACGATCCAGCGAGAATCGGGATCGGACGAGAGCCACAAGAACGCAACACGTGGCCGGCTCTTGCGTGCGGCGGAGGCCACACGCGGCAGGCTTTGCCATGGGCGGGAGGAGTGTGGGGGCCTGAGTGTGCAACGAGGAGCTATGGAAGTCTGAAGTGTATATATATATATTCAGAAGCAGTCACGTGGGCCAGCGTTAGTAAACACGTAAAGGCGAGATGCAAGTAGTACGGATGGATGGGTCTGCTGGCATCAATAGTCGTCAGAAAGCCGATGAGTGAATGGCCCAGTCGCTACTGATACTGTAGAAAACATGCTCTGACCTGCCCATTGAGCTCTAAAGAGCGTGTTCATTGACTCGTCTACAAGCACGCGCGCTCTGTCAGTTCCTGTGTACAGCTGCGTGCGTGTTAGTTTACGGCGCCAACGTGTTGCGCGCTCATCGTAGCACCGAAAGCAGTGTTGCTTCCAGTACCCCCAGACAGAGCTTCAAGCAGAGCACTTGCCCACCATCTCCGCTGTTCTTTTTACCATGAGCTCAATGCGAACACTCGCAAGAGAGTGGGCTTTTCCTGGGCAGAGAGGTCCAGCCAGCCAGCTACATGGCTACATGACCTCCTGAGATCGAAGGGGCGCTACTCATCCTACTTTATGTGGCGCACACTATATCCGTCGTCCTTCCATAACACAGCAAGAAGATCATGGAGGTCGTGGTGCTGGGCTGCGGGCCGTCGACGTCGGTGCCGTCCCTCCGCTGCCTGGTCTCGGGCAATCACTGCCGCGTGTGCTCCGAGGCGCATGCCGACCCGAGCTCCAAGAACCGCCGGCTGAATCCCAGCATCCTGCTGCGCAACCTCGCCACGCAGGAGAACATCCTGGTCGACTGCGGCAAGACCTTTCGCGAGGCGGCGCTGCGCGTCTTCCCGGTCGTGGGCGTACACCAGGTTCACGGCGTGATCCTCACGCACGGCCACGCAGACGCCTGTCTCGGCATGGACGACCTGCGCGAGGTGCAGGCTCTTGGCGAGCAGATCGACCCGGTCACCAAGGAGAGCATGAAAGTGGCGCAGGGGCCCTTGCTGGTCCACTGCAGCGAGGCCACGCGCCAGGAGATGCAGGGCAAGTTCGACTACCTCCTGGAGAAGCCTGTGGACCCGAATGCCGAGCCCGTGACCTTCCGCTGGATCGCGCAGGTGAGGTACCAGCTCTTCGAGCCGTTCGTGCCCTTCACGGCCGGCGGCATGTCCATCCTGCCGTTCCCGGTCGTGCACGGCGCCGGGTACCTCTCGAACGCCTTCGAGTTTGGAGCCGAGTGCGGCGTGCGTGTGGTGTACATCTCGGACGTGAGCGAACTCACGACTGAGGCAAGAGCGTTCCTGAACGACACCACGCGGCCCACGATCGATGTACTGATCATCGATGCCTTGAACATCGACAAGTACCACAGCACGCACATGAATCTCCAGCACGTACTCACGGAGATCCGCACGATCCGCCCCAAGCGCACGTTGCTCACGGGCATGAGTCACGACTTTGACTACGCTGAGCACAGCCAAATGCTGCGCGTCATGGGCGAGAAAGAAGGCCTAGTCATCGAGATGGCCTACGACGGCCTGCGTCTGCCCTTTGCGAAGCCCAACTAGTAGCACATGGCATGAGCTAGAGGATACACGTAAGAGAACAATCCCTTTTTCCAATTTCTAGAGCTTCTGCTCCTTACGCAGACAGTGAGCGAGAACGGCTGTAGCGCTCTCATGTGGCAGCAGAGGCTTCTTCTGCAGCAGGAATGAGATTCGAGGCCTGCATGATCTCTTCGAAGAACGCCGTCTGCAGCGGAGCGTTCGTGCGGCGGCTGGCTGCTGCTGCAGAGATTGATCGAGCGCCTTGGCAGGCGGGGAACAGACGATAGAAGCACTTGATCATATACGGGATGAACTCGCTCTGGATCGCCTGCAAAGCAAACAGGGGGTCAGTCTCATGCTTCGCCTCAGGTGAAAATGTACTGCTTACCTGGTTCATGCTGCGAATCGACTCTGTAAGCGCCTGGGCCTTGGCATTTTGCGCCTTTCCATCGGATTCTTCATCGTGGTTGGGCGTGGGCTGCTCATAGAGCACGAGCTTGTTGGCTTCGCAAAAGTCCGCGATGCTGAGCAGCATGGCACACAGCGTGCCTTGGAACTTGCGCGCGAGTCGATTCTGCAGAGACGCGATCGTGCACAATCGAAGTTCATTCAGCGATGTCAGCAGTGCGTTGGTGAACTCCGCTAGAATTGGGAACGCCATCAACGAGCGCGGGGGCGAGTAATCGTCCTCGCTTGACGCCGAATTGCGCGGCAATAGCTGTGGCGTGTGGCCGTTTGCCGACCCGTGACGGAACGAGGCCATGACAATCGGCGTCCTGGACGACGAAAACCCTGCGCCTCCACCAAGAGAATGTGCTCGCAGCGTGTCTTCAAAGTCCCGGCATGCGCGTCGCCATTTCTGCGTCATGACGTCGAACACGTGGTCCTCAAAGTGCACGATGAGCACGGCTCGGAAATCAACGCCCACGCGGCCAAGCGATCCGCCAAAGAAGAGACTTTGCTCGAAAATCGTTGCGAGCGAGCTGAGATCTTCGATCTTGGGCAATTGCCTGATTGTTTCGTGAGTAGAGACACATCCGTTAGAGCCAAAGCGAATGAATCGCATCAATATAGCGTGACGTACTTCATGAGGATCTGGATGAAGTCGGCAACGGTGGTCGTCGCCCAACGGCAGAGCGGAGGATCCACTTTGCCATCAACAGTCTAGAGGGGAGAAGACACTTTGTCAGTGGTATAAAGTACGCAATACCAAAGCAACAGCAACAATACCTCGCTTCCAAAGATCGCGGAGTACTGCGTGATCATATCAAACCAGCTTGTCCGCTTGATATCGATGACTTGAATGATCTGGTAGCACGCATTCCGGAGTTAATATCACGAGCCAATTGGACATAATGAAGACAGACGTACATATTGATAAGGGTCCAAGGACGACACACCACGACTGAGAGACGAGAGCCACACGTTGCGACAGCTCAGGAACTCCTCCTTCAGCCGCTTCTCGTACTCGGGTGACGTGACGGACGACGTCGCATCTGTCAGCGTGTCCAATCGCCGCAGATAACTCACGATACGCACGCATAGAGCGAGCTGCAGGTCATCGCGAAGCCTCTGCAGCAGCTTTTCACGCAAAACGCCCGTCAACTGCTGAACCTCACGCACCTGAACACACACCATGAGCGATTAGATCACGGAAATAGCCTTGGAGAGGGTGGAGGTGGCACGTACGAGGCTGCTGATGACGAAATTGGGTGCTGTCGCTTGGTCCTTCTCGGAATCGAAGGTCTCCTTGGCAAACTGAATCACATCAAGCGCTGAATCAAAGAGTTCGTTGTGGATGCAGGCTTCCAAGAGCTGCGGGATCTCCAGGAGCTCCGTCAGCTAGCAGCACAAGACGCAAGCAGTGGAGTGTCTACTTGTTAGATCAGAAGGCATCAACTTCAGCTCAGATATGCGCATCATTCACCTGCAGATAGTGGTCAAAGATGAATTGGATGTCGCCGTGTTTGGCGACGGCAGTCGCAATGTCGCTCTGGAATTTGTTCCAGTACGTCGAGAGCTCCGGAATGATATCCATGATCTGATTCGTCTCGTTCTTGAGCTCATTCAGCTGCGTAAACCAACACCATCAGCCATAGAAAGCAGCAGACTCAACCGGAGGGAGGAGAGACGTACGTCGTCCTTGACGATGGCCGAGCACTGGTTGCTCTGGATGAAGACGTGGTAGTTCTTGAGCACGAGGTTGCGCAGCTGCTCGCCCGTGTGGTCCGCCTGCAGCTGCAGCCGCCAGGGCTCCTTCTTGAGCTCATCCAGCGAGCAGGTCTTCAACAGCGCCATGATGCCGATCTGCTGAGCTTATTGGCCGCGTTTATAAATTCAGCGTCTTCGGTAGTGTCATATCTGAGTCCTGGCGACTCAGAATCTGACTGGCCATTGACCAGCATGAGCTCTCCGCAGGTCGTGGAGGAGCTGCTGGCATGGATGCGCACGCATGGCGCGCCGGAGAACCTGCTGCAGATCCAGTATCTGGGTGAAGCCGAAGGCCACGGTGTGTGCGCCAAGCAGCCGCTCGTGAAAGGTGCGTCACAATCCGAGCAGAACAGATGAACTGGCGAGCTGACTTGTCCTGCCATTAGGCCAGACCACGCTCGAGATCCCATTCAAACTGACCATGACGATCGATTCCGCCGCCGAATCGGACCTGAATCCCATCACAGAGGCGCTGGATATGCCGCCGGATGAGCTGCTGGCTCTGCATCTGATGCACGAGCGCAGCAAGGGCGCGCAATCGTTCTACTCGCCGTTCATTGCCAGCATGCCCAAGAGCTACGACATGCCCGTGTTCTGGAGCCAAGACGATCTCAAGGAGCTCACGGGCACCAACGTGCTGCTCCTGACCAACATGATGAAGCGACAGCTTGCGCATGACTTTGAGAACCTGCATACACCGCTGTTCGCAAATTACGCGTCGATCTTCGCGCCATACCCAGAGCTGACGGTGGATGACTACGAATGGGCCATGAGCGTCATCTGGAGTCGTGCATTCGGCGTGACCAAAGACCAGCGGTATTTGCACGTGCTGTGCCCCGCCATGGACATGTTCAACCACGACGTGCATCTGACGAACGAATTGGACGACTTTGTATCGTACGAGGAAACAAAGAATGTCATGCAGCACCGCGTTGCACTCGATGTTGCGTCCAGTCAGACGCCGCTATCTATCAGCTACGGCCAGTACTCGAATGCCAAGCTGCTGTACTCGTACGGCTTTGTCGTGCCTGGGAATCGAGTGAAGGGACTGGACTTCTGGATGAAAGTGCCGCCGAGTGATCCCTACCAGCGACTGAAGCAGCATTTGCTGGACTCGAATGAACAGACGAGCAGCCAGACGTACGATTTCAAGGGCACGCTGCATGAGCAGGACATTGACGAGCGCCTGCTCAACACACTGCGTGTGGTCCTCATGACGGAGCAAGAGATTCGGCAGCAGGTGCGTCCGTAGCCTCCGATGGGTGTGTTTCATGATATCTGATTTCTGCTCGATATGAATCTTGAAAGGTCTTCAAGCAGCCATTCATGTTTAGCGCCCGCAACGAACAGGCAGTCTACGAGACATTGCAGAGCGTCTTGCAGCGGAAGCTGAGCAATTATCCGACGAGGTAAAACTGCTGATCTCCTTCTCTAAGCCCTGTCACAACTCAGCAATGTCTAATCCATGCTCCCCTTCAGTATCGCGGAGGATGAAGCGTTGCTCCTAGAAGCTCGGGTGAATGGTAAAGCGCGCCTGGCATTCGCTGTGCAAGTGCGTCTGGAGGATAAGCAGGTGCTTGTGGGAGCGATCCAGACCTTGGCACAATGGAAATCGGCTCTGGAAGCAGATCCCAGCTCGTACCCGCCTCTCAAAACGCGATCTGCTCAGCACTGAGACGAATGGCATGATAGAAAAAGCTCTTCGTATGTGTGATCTCGTGCAACAAAACGCGCAAGCAGTAGTTTATATTTCCGATCTCTTGCGCTTTACCACGAAGAGTTTGCTTTACTTTTCGACCAAATAGTATAGACACCCAAGACTGGACGGGCTTAGTTTGCCACCTTCTTGATGAGCAGCAGACGCAGGATGCTGGGCGTGAACAGCGGCAGAGACTCGGTCACGTTCTTGTCCGACAGGTACTTGGCGCCGCCGATGTGACCGCGGCAGTTGGGCGAGCCGCAGTGGCAGTCGAACTTCTCGTCCATGTCCCACTCGGTCGTGCTGTAGTCGAAGGACAGGCTCTCGCCAGCCTTGACATCGCGCGTCGTGATGAACGCGATCTCGGGCGTGTTCTCCGACACCACCAGGCGCGAGTTGGGCGAGCAGCTGTGGTTCACGTACTCGAGGCCGCCTTCGAACGCGATGTGCTTGTCCTCGCGCACCTGGATCGTGAAGCGCGTCGGGTGCGACTGGAACACGCCGGGCGCTGTGCCGACAACGTCGCCGGTCTTGAAGTCGATTGCGGCCACAGCAGCAGCGTAGTGGTCATTACTGTGAGGTTAACAAGGAGCGTCAGTCAGCATCGGGGATTAATTCGCATACAGTAAGGAATTAATGCTGCGACATGCATTTGCTCAATGGCGAAGCGGCCGTTGGCCGTCGGTGGCATGTAGCGCTTGCGGTCGGCCGATCCGTTCACGCGAGACGTCGCGGACGCGACTGCGGACTTGTGACGGCAGCAGTGCTTGGTGACAGCGTTGCAGCGGCGAGCCTGAGAGAGCAGCATGTTGATCGAGTTTGGTATTGGGTTGTGCGATGTGGCGCAAATGGAGTTGTGAGGCGTGAGTGGGAGAAGCGAGCGATGTAGCGACTCTCAGCTGCGGGAAGACGAGCAGCAGAGCTCCATAGGAACTCGCATCTGGCAGCTGAAGTCTCACTTACACTTGCCCTTTGTATACGTCATTTTCAACGGTTTTTTGCTTCAGTTTTGTTAAGCCCTACCCTCCGGAGCAAATATATACAGCTTTGTATGCACCGTACATTGAACTTTTAGCCAAACGACCTAGCCCTTGCTAACCTTTGCGATTGGCTCAGTGCAGTCCGAACGTCGAGTCAACAACTTGCTGGGCGCAGAACATGAGCTCAGGTCTTTTTCTGGAAGTTTCCGGCGCCAGATTCGTCTTCGACCCTCGATCCGCTCGCCCTCCTTCTCTGGGCCGCTTCGAAGCAGCAGCAGGGATTCGCTTTTGAGCAATCTGGAGGCTAAAAGCTACACTAAAATGCAGTGCTTAGCCGTAGGACCGAGCAGACTGACTGCCCATCCCCTAAATGTTGCCTTTCGGCTGATCGCCGACTTGAAGATAAGTCCTGGCGCTTGGGCGTCACGGATTCAAGTTGCAGTTGGATGGATATCTGATCAATTTCTTGCCTGGCAAGCGCCAAGCCGAAGCGGAGAGTTGAGGAGCAAAGATTGCTCTCCTGCCAACACGCGAACGCAAACACGTTCACAGGAATGTCAACTCAGCAGTTCTGATGACACCGTTGAATCTGTAAGCTGTACATGCAGCATAATCAAGCGCCAGATCCAAGATTACGACCCTCGCACCTAAAGCAATTGCCGCTACAGCAATTCGTGACAAAATCATTAGGGGGTTTCCATTGGAGCGTTTTCCTGTCACATGAATCGTGGCAGGCGCACGCCATGGGCACGCCAGTGGCATCTCCGTCTGGAAACTGCAGTCCTATGCACATGATGATCCAGTAGAAAAGCCTCGAAGGACCAAGCAGACCGCCAATTCACGGCTGTGTAAACACTCTGGTACCACTCCGCATGGATAGAACGTACCGTAACAGCAACCATCGCACTGGACGAGCTTCATGGTGAGCGCTTTTGGATCGAGGCGACACGTGGCGAGATCTTCAGTACCGTAACTTTCTAATCAGTGGATCTTGTTGCTGGCGTCACCAACCAGGTTCAGTTTGGTCACAACCCAGTCAAAAGTATTGGCACATCGAGTCGTAATCATATCCTAATTTCAAGTTTCAGTTGCCTAATTTAAATTCAAAATAAGACTGATTGCGGCCGTAAAACTAGGACGAATTTGGGCCGTTAAAAATCGCCTGCGTTCGATGATCAGCCGCCCGAGTCGGCAGATCCTGCGACGCGTGACGCGATGGCGCGCGTGCTGCAGCCACGGCCACTGCACCCCTTCAGCAGCGCCACGCGTGCAGCCACAAGACATCACTCGCAGCTTCTCCGCTGGCATGGACGCGTTCATGGAGTTTGAGCGCGACATGGCGCAGAAGAAGCGGAGCTCTCAGGTTTGGTCATTTGAGTGGCATTGCACGCAGAACGAATGCACAGCAAAAGCTGTTTCTGGCAGAAGGATAATTACTCTGCCAAGTGCTGACCATGCTCTGCTGTATGGATTGCCAATAGCCAAAGAAGCACAAGCGCACTGGGCCATTGACGCCTCCTGTGAAGCCCAAGGACGACGAATGCTGCAAATTGGACTGCCCCAATTGCGTGCTGCTCGTGTATCAGGTACCGAATCCTTCGAATTTGCAAAGCTTCTGCGCCCAACAGTCACCAGGAGGAAGCTCACGATGTGCGTTTGAATGGGATCGCATCAGGAAAAGCTGCTGGAGTACGAAGAAAGTCTCAAGGACGAGACGGAAGTGCCAGCCAAAGTCCCACCTCCCGAGCCAAAGTACGTGGTTACTTTCCTTGACGACCCGCCAACGGAGGAGCAGCGAATGCATCTGTGTGAGAACGACCGAACGCTGTTTGAAGTTGCGGAGAACTCAGTCATCAGTGCCACGCACAACACAAAAGACAACTGGTCTCGCTCTGTGCGGCATATCGATCTCCATGTGAAGAAAGACCAGCGCGAGTACGTCTCCGACGATGCATCCAACATCGCAGTTTACGTTCCGAACGACAAGAGCGTCGTGGATCGTGTGATCTCCCGACTTCAAGTGGATCCAGATCTCATGGTCTCGCTCTCGCACGTGGACAGCATGGTCGGTGAACCAGCGCATCAACATCTCGACAGACCGTTTGCCAAAATCGGATCAGTTCGTGAAATGCTTACGTGGACCTTCGATCTCGTCTCAGCGCCTCGATCAGGTTTATTGCGCCATCTCTCTGCGTTTGCGACGGATGAGGAAGATGCGACAGCGTTACGAATGCCCCAGGCCTTGGAAAGGATCCAAGAAAGCAGGTAAACAATGCCCCGCCGCTGCAACGAGATACTGGAGGGTGTTACTCACTACTTGCACCTCTCTCACCTTGTGCTATAGATCCGCTCAGCTCATCTCGGTAGCCGATGTGTTCGACCTCTATCCGTCCATCCAGCTGAGTTTTGCGTCGTTTCTTCAGATCGCGCCATTGAATCCGCCTCGCTATTACACCGTCTCGTCCTCGCGTCGGTTTTTCCCGGATATCGTCTCGATCACGCTCGGACTGCGCCAATTGGGTTCGCAGCCCACGCCGCGCTGCTCGAATTACCTGTCGGCACTCGTCCCTGGCCAAGATTCCGTGCGCGCGTCGTTCCTGCAGTCCTCATTCGTGTTCCCACGCCAAGATCGGCGTCCGATCATGCTCATCAGCGCCGGCACCGGCATCGCTCCCTTCCGCGCCTTCCTCCAAGATCTCGACCATGAGCATGAGCAGTACTATGAGCAGCCGCGATCCTGCCCGCCCCCGCGCCAAGCGTATCTCTTCTACGGATGTCGCAGGCCCGAAGTCGACTTTCTCTATTCTCAAGACATCCAACGAGCGCACGAGAAGGGCCTGCTACAGGAGCTCCACGTGGCCTTCTCGGACGTCCCGGAGCAGCCGTATCATGTACGTCATCACGCGAAACCCCGTTCAAGTTGGCTTGATGATGCTCCTTGAACTGACTGATGTGTGTATTTGTCTGGCTTGCACCCATTGATGCAGTATGTACAGGACGCTCTGCAAGCGCGTCCAGAGCTCGTGGCTCGGCACTTGGTGGATGACGATGGCTACGTGTTCGTGTGCGGCAGTCTGGCCATGGGCCGCTCCGTGAAGAAGGCGCTGGTGGCAGCACTGCAGACAACAGACGCCTCCATGACGCAGGAGCAGGCCAAGGCGGAGCTCACGCGGCGTCTTGAGACCGGCCAGATTGTGACGGAGCTCTGGTGAGACCAGCCACTTGGCCAATTGGGGGGCATCAAGCGGACGCCTCGCTCAGCGTACAGTACGAGATTCTGAACATAGAGAGAGCATACCCAGCAGATTTAGAACGGGTAATTCCCAAAAAGCGGACCTCCAATACAGGATAATCCCAATAGGCGGACTAGAGGGAAAAGTGAGCGGTGACTGACTGAAGTGGATTAATAAGAGATGACTGACTAGAAGGAAAAGTGAAAGGACTGCACAAGAAAACCAAGGCCATCTAGTCCTCACTGAGCATTTGCACCCCACAGCTCGTGCCACAGATCGAGCTTGAGCGTATCCACACGATGCACTTCTTTCGGATCGACGATACGTGACCGCTTCTCCACCATTAAATCTCCGCAATTGAATGCATTGAGATGTGCAGCAATGGTGGCAAACTTGGTGGCGTTCTCACTGCAGGGATTCAATTATACCATCTCGCCCCCCCCTACCGTTTCAATTAATGTGTGCCCTCATTATTTGGGGATGGTCCGCATTTTGGGAACAGGTCCGCCTTTTGGGATTATCCTGTATTGGAGGTCCGCTTTTTGGGAATTGCCCATTTAGAACCGCAGTTTCTATAGGTGTTTTAGACCAACCAACTAGTTTTTGCATAGGTAGTATAGAAAAATGTTGAATTTGGAAGAACACGATTGCGAACTGGATCTAATCTAAACCCAAATCCCCACATCAACAAACGATTGGTGTGTCACTTGAGTGGCTGGCCACCAATCCGTTGCTCAACATGCGGACCCAGGCGTTCTTCGTGGAAGAGAAAGCATTCACAGTCTCTCACTCTTATGTGCTCTATGATGAGGGAGTGAGTGTTCTCGCTCCATACCATTCGGAACATCGTGAGGTGGGCGGCTCTTGCGTGGACGCCACACCGCACTGCTCTTCTGACGCCATGAGGACCTTCCCAGGTATACAAACTCTTATATAAATGAAAATTCACCTACCCCTGTGTAAAATTCCTGAGTTAGGGCGCCCCGCGTGGGATGGGACCTGTCTCAATCGTGAGGTTTTTCGTCCAAAAGCGAGGTGTTTTAGTCGACCAGGAGGAACGGAGGGTATGAGCACAGGCGCATTGCCCAAAACGAGTTGAGAGAGAGAGTCCGCATGGAGGCTCATGGGTTGGGAGACACCACTCCCCCGCTACCAGAGTCGCGCAGACGCACGCTCAAGCGCCGCCTGTGCCAGGCTGTGACCCGCCGCGGCCGCAAAGACACCGACCCTACGGGCACGACTACCGACAGCAGCGCTTACGCCAGTGGCTCCTCGGCCTCCTCGGCCTCTTCTTCCTACGCGTCGTCTCAGGAGGAAGAAGAACGCGAGAAGCATGACGACAGCTACGCCGACAGCCCCGAGTGCGAGGGAAAGAACTTACCGCCGGGGCTCTCCCCCTCGAGAAGGGGTCTATCGCGGCGTCGGCTCTCGATCGATTCCATGACGTCGTCCCAGAGCGACAAAGCGTCGCAGGCCTCGTCCGTCAAGCGCAAGGGCGTGACCTACGCGCGCGACGGCGCCGTGCTCTGCTGTCGCTTCTGCCAGATCCTCCACGAACGAAGGGAGGTGTTCCTCTACGAGGACGAGTCTATCGTGGTCTTCCGCCCGCTGGCGCCGGTCGTGGACTCACACATTCTGGTGGTGCCTCGCTGTCACATCCGCAACGTGAACAAGCTCACGCAGGACCACTCGGCCCTGCTCACGCGCATGAAGGAGGTCGCCAAGGACGTATTGAATGAGCAGGGCCCCAACAAGAACTCCCCGCGTGGCGCTTTGGAGCGCGGCCACAAGTTCGCGTTCCACACGCCGCCGTTCAACAGCATCGACCACGTGCACATGCACGCGTTCTGGACCAACGAGCAGTCCTTCGGCTGCCTGGGGTCCATCAAGTACCGCACGCAGACGTGGTGGTGTCGCTCCTTCGACCAGATCATGGCGCGTCTGGAGACCCACTCGCCCACGACCAAGACCATCACGCGCGAGGTGGACGAGCCCACGTGGACGACCGCCACCGTCGAGAGCAGCGTGTAACAGACAAAGAAACTATTTATTCCCACTGTGATGATGAGTTTCAATGAGGAGTTTCATTACGAAAGAGAAGGAGATTATAACGGAAGATCTCAACGAGCGGCTGAGTGATCACAGATTCCCCATCTGCTATAACACGCTTTACGAGATTGTCTTCTCGTTCACGTCGTAGGATCAATGAGCACGCAGCACAAAAGGAAATGGAAGAAGACAGGAATGGAATGCATGCGAAACGCAATGCTTCATCGTGCTAATCCACTCTACTATGGAGATACACCGTGAGTGTTTGGTTCTACTTCTACAGTCAAGCTGCATGACTGACTGAACCTTCCGCACAACGATGCTGTCCTGTTCAAAGAGCTCGATCACGAGTGGCGCCAGATCGTACGATCCGTTATTCTTGGCGAGTTGGATAAACCTTCAGCGTGATGCAGACTCAGACGAAACTTGAGCTGCTGGATGAGCCCAAACACATGATCCACTTTGGTCTTGAGCCACGGCACACGTTCGCAAGGCCGTTGTCAGCCGCCACATAGCGATTTCATTTGGATCTAGATCGTATTGGCATTTGGTTACTGTATCACCCAATTTGCCCACCAGCATCGTCACCCAATCGCGAGAGATTTGATCTCTTCCAGTTTCCTTGAGTGTGCGTACACCGTCAGCATAGATAGACTGCACCTCTGCTAACACTCTTGAGCGCTGCATGGAAACTGCGGCTTGATCCAGACACACGTGAATCCGACTCAACAGGGCTCTGTGGATTGTCGCCCGTGGCAGTGCATTGGTCTGAGTCACTGACCGCACATCCCGACAAGAGAGTCGAACCAGGAGTGAGGTTTTCCCAGTCGCATTTACGATCTTTTCCCATCAAACGAAACCAAGGCCGTCGCGGACCAGAACGCAATCGATGGCGCTCAAGAGGTCAACAATTACGACGACATCAAGACAATGAACTTAAGCCCAGAGTCGTATGAAATGAAAGTGGAGGAAGCCATGCGAAAGCTCGAAGCAATATTGGAGTCAAACCCAGCCGACGACGATTGATAACGATCAAGTGGACAAACAAAGACTGTCTGAGTGTTCCTGTTATTTGTTTGCGTAGAATTTGGTTCTACTTCTAAAGTTGCGTTCGTTTCTACGGTTGACTGGACCTATTTGAGCGCAATGAAAGCATCAATGCGCGACTTCAACAACACTGCGGACTTCCAATCTCCCTGCGCTTCGTCCAATGCAAGAGCCATGCTATACATTTCCACCAGGCGGTCAACCACGCGAGCAGACGGCGGCGATTGCAGACCCACAGATTGTTCACCTGCTTTGTTCGCCCGCACAACGATGTTGCCCTGTTCAAAGAGATCGATCGCGCGCGAGGCCAGATCGTGCGATCCGTTGTTCTTGGCGAGCTGGACCAAGTCTTCAGCGTGGTGCAGACTCAGACGAAACTTGAGCTGCTGGAAGAGCCCAAGTAAATGATCCACTTTCTCTTGGTCTTGAGCTGCCGCACATGATCGCAAGGCTGAGATCAAACCGTCGTATGAGTAGCCGCCGCAGAGCGATTTCATTTGGATCAACTGGTCATAGGCCGCGTTGGCATCGGGTTCATCAGCCAATTTGCCCACCAGCAATGTCACCCAATCGCGAGGGATCTGATCTCTTCCGGCTTTCGTAAGTGTGCGTACACCGTCAGCGTAGATAGACTGCACCTCTGCAAGTGTTGCGTCGCGAGTCGCTATCGACAGCAACGCTGTGTAGCACACTGGAGGCAACGAGTACTCACGCCGGTCGTTCTGCACGGCTTGCGTATAAGCGGTCAAAGCCTTGAGTCGTACACTGCGGTTGGATCCAGACGAAAATCCAGCACACGTGAATCCGACAAGAGGCATGGAAGGTTCGATCCCGCGGCAAAGCATGTCGTTCCAGATCAATCCAAACGCCTTGGCATCGGCAGCAACTGCACCATAATGCGACGGCTTTTTCTGCTTCTGTTGCTGCTGCTGGAGCTGATGGTTCAGCTCCTGCATGCGACGGAATACCACCAAGTAGTCCGACTCGCGCACTGGAATGTCATTTTCCTTGAGGAGATCGAAGACCACCGGAATCTGCTTCCATTGAGATGTGTTCACGAGAATCTGGAGCATCGTGCGGATCGCGTGCGCTCGGTCAAAGTTCAACGGCTCTGGGGCCGAAGTCTGGCGCAAGATCTGATGGAAGAGCTGCAGCGCAGCCTCCACGTCTTCGAACTCAAGAAAGAGCTCGAAAGCATCCTTGATGCGGAAAATATCGTTGCCTTGGAACTGGACCGCCTTGAACGCTTCGTACACCAGACGCTCTTTGCCTGCTTTATTCGAGTTCAGCGAGATGATCGCACTCAATGCAGGCGTGAACTCACCCTTGATCGTCTGGAAACCGGCCAGTAGCTGGAAGACTGTCTGGTCGTCTCCATGCAGCGCACACGCAGTCACAGTCTCCTTGGCGATCACGACCGGGACCTTCATGGCGCTGTGCTTGATCTTATGCGCGGATCCCTCGGGCAAGTCTTCCTGGGACACGGGCGAGATGAACGAGTTCGCAAACGCCACAGCTTCGCTGACGGCATTCCGTTGCAGCAGCTGCTCAAGCTTGATCGCATCCGACGGGATCGCGCGCTTCGCTTGCAGTGGCTTCTTCTTGATCACGTAGCCTGCCGTTGGTGCGCTCTGCTCACGCGCCAACTCTTGCTCATTGCGTGCGCTGATCGCACGCGTCATCTTGTCAGCTCGCACTCCGTTTTGCTGCATCTCTTCCAGAATGAGTGCGACTTCCTGCGACTCACCAAAGCTTTCCAGAATCTCCATCACACCGTTGTACTCGCGCGTCTGGAGCACGAGGTTGAACCGCTTGCGGTTGGCCAGGATCGCCATGGCCTCCTTCACGCGGTTGTTATCTCGGCAGGCGCGCAGCAGCGTCAACAGCGTGTTGCCGCGCAGCTGCATGCTGGAGTTGCGGTAGAACGCGAATGCGTCGTCAATGCGTCCGATCGCACCCAGCGCCGTGATCACACGGTCCACGTCGGCCTCATGCCAGCGGCCTCGATGCGCATTGAGCGGCGTGAAGAGCTCCATCACCTGCTGCTTGTGTCCGACCTTGGCATTGGCCACCATCATGCGCGTGATCAGCTCGTTCGAGGGAGCGATGCCTTGTACGCGCATCTCCTCAAGCAGCTCGTCCACGGCTCCGAAGTCCTGCTGGCCCAAGAAGGCGTATACGCCGAAGCGGTAGACGATCTCGGGCATGGCGCGGTCTCGGTTCGCGTCGAAGCGCTCGCGCATGCGCTCGTAGATGGCCGCAATATCCTGCGCGCGACCCTGCTTGCTCAGCAGCGTGAACATCTCTCCGTACATGACGAAGTCCACGTGCATTGGGTAGTGCTCGTCCATGTACTCGAAGGCGTCCAGCATGACCTGGTGCGCCTGGCACTTGGCCGCCGCCTTGAACACCTGCTGGATGGTCTCCTTGCGCAGCGTCTGCTCATCGGACAGGAGCTCTTCCCACGCTTGAGGCAGTTCGCTGCCGACTTTGCGCAGCTGAGCGCCGCCGAAATGCGCTTCCAGCTCACGACGCGACTGCGTTGCCAGGTCCTGCAGCGCAATACCAGCCACAGCCACGGGATTTGAAGCGGAGCGACGCAGCGTGGAGAACGCGTGCTGCTGGGCAATGGCGCTTGGCACAGTCCGCTCAGAGAGCTGCAGGAAGACGCACTTGGCCGTCAATCCCGAGCGACGCCATGGGCTCGCCACAGCCGTGGATACCGTTCGCCAGGAGCGCCACATACGTGCAAGTGACCATTTATAGCCAATCAATGTTTTGATGTGGCCGATTTCTCGTATTTTGATTGGCCGAAATAGAGACAAAATGATGTTGCGGTTCTTTGTTTATCTATCGTAAATGGCACGTCTAACGACCAGGCGAGCGGCCATGAGCCTGCCTACTGCTGGGCCTCCGCCTGGGCCTCCGGCTCCGTCTTGGGCTCTGGCTTGGGCTCCGCGTCGTCGCTCAGCAGCTCGGCCATGCGCTCGCGCAGTCGCAGCGCGGTCTTCCACTGGCCGTTCTGCTCGCAGATCTGCAGCGTCACGCGGTACATGGTGCGCAGCTGCTGGAGCGCGCGCGGGCTCTGCTGGAACTTGTGCAGCAGGATGGCGCCCTCCGAGGCGCCGGCCAGCTGCGCCGCGGCCTCGTCGTCCTCGCTGAGCGAAGCGTGGGCCGCCTCGAACAAGCGCACGGCGTCCAGCGCCAGCTGAGCGGCGTCGGTCTGACGCGCCTCGTGCACCAGGTCGTACGCGTCCTGGAGACGCAGACGGAACGACTGCTCCTCGAAGAACGCGAACAGCGCCACCACGCGCTCGTTGTCGTGGGCCTTGGCGGCCGCACGCAGCATAGAGGCCATGGCCTCGTAGGTGTACACGCCCGTGGTGGACTTCATGGTCAGCAGCAGCTCCTGCGCGTCGTGCAATTCGCCGGCGTTGGCCAGAGCCACGATGATCGCCGTGGTCCACTCGCGAGGCACGAGCTTGTCCGCGTTGGCCTTGGTGAACGAGCGCACGGCCTCTTCGTAGACGGCCTTGAGGTCGCTGAGCTCGCCATCCTTGGAGGTCGTCTGCAGCAGCACACTGTAGCAGCCCACGGGCAGCACGAACTTGTCCGAGTTGACGTCCTTCGCGTCGGCGTAGGCCTCCAGCAGCTTGAGGCGCTGGCGCTTGTTGCCGACCGAGAAGCCCAGACACATGTTGCCCACGATGGACTTGGTCACGCTCACGTTGCGGCGCTTGAGGTCGTCCCAGACGAGCTCGTACTTGCTGGCGTCATACAGCGGCTTGCCGCGGCTGTTGCGCTGGTTCTTCTTGCCGGCCGCCGTGTGCTGCTGCGCGTGGTCGCGCATCGAGTTGAAGATCACGACGTAGTTGTAGGGCGTGGCCTGCAGACCGTTGACCTGCTCGAGGCGGTCGATGGCCGAGAGCGCGTCCTGCAGCTGGCCGTTCTCGACCATGGTCTGAAGCGTCATGTTGATGACCTTGCCGATGTTGAACTGCGAGAAGCGCTTGCCGTTCTTCTGCAGCTGCTTGGGCTCGCTGCTGTCGTGGTGCGACTCGGACGCGTTCTTAGCGTCGGCGAACTCGCTCAGCACGTGGTCGAACAGCGCGCGCGTGGCGTCCACGTCGCGGAACTTGCGGAACAGCGTCATGGCATCGTCCACGTAGAAGATCTGGCGGCCCTGGAAGATCATGGCCTTGGTGGCGCGGTACGCGAAGTCCTCGTTCTGCGCGGGGCCGGGCTTGCCGAAGTGGGTCATGATGGCCGCGAGCGCGTGGCCGTAGTTGCCCTTGACCGAGCTGAAGGTCTTGAGCAGTGCGTCGATCTTGTCGTGCTGCTTGGTCGCGATGAACGCGCGCACGGCGTCCTTGGCCAGCGACGGCGAGACTTTGAGCGCGTCTTGGTGGAACACGGCGCCCTCGGCGACCTCAGACACCTGCAGAGGCTTGAGGAACGGGTCGACCATGGCGGCGGCCTCGGCGGCCTTGTGTTCCTCGAGCAGCTCGCGGATCTTGGGGCTGGCGAAGTACGACGAGTTGTGCACGCGGTGCTCGTCGTCGCTGTCGTGCTGGTGCTTGCCCTTGTGCACCGGCATATCGGCGAACTCGGTGCCCTGGAAGTGCTCGCGGTTGCGCTCGATGATGGAGCGCGTCATGGTGTCGAAGCGCACGTTGTTGCTCTTCATCTCGGTCAGGATGTCCGCAATTTCGCCCTGGCGGCCGAGGAACTCGAGCGTCTCCATGATGCGGTTGTAGCCGCGCGCGTCCAGCGACAGGTCGAAGCGCTTGCGGTTGAGCAGAATGTCCGTGGCCTGCTGGTGGCAGTTGTTCTGGATGCACACGCGCAGCAGCGCCATGAGCGTACCGGCGTTGAGCTTCATGCTCGAGTTCACGTAGAAGTCGAAGGCCTTCTCGGGCTGGCCGGCCAGACCGAGCGTCAGGATCACGCGGTCGATAGCCAACTCGTGCCACTTACCGATCTGCGGGTCCACGGTCGAGTACACCTCGAGCACCTTGTCAGTGTTGTTGGCGCGCGCGTAGGCCATCATGATGCGCGAGGCGATCTCGTTGGTCGTCTCGTGGCCCGTGGCCTTCATCTCGTCCCAGATCGCGATCGCGCCGTCGATGTCGCCGAGCTCAAGCTTGCCGACGATGCCGAAGCGGAAGATGATCTCGGGCACGGTCTGGTAGTTAGGCTTGGCGCTCTCGTAGATCGCGACCATCTTGTCGCCCTTGCCCGAGCGCAGCAGTGTGCGGAACATGGTGCCGTACATGGTGAAGGACATCTGCGACGAGTAGTTCTGCTCCAAGTAGTCGAAGGCGCGGAGGAGCACGGGCGTGGCGCCCGTGAGCTGCGCTACCGTGAAAAGCTCCTTGATCTCGTCGCTGGACACGTTCTCCTGCTTGACGACCTCGGCGAACTCCTTGGTCAGGTCCTGGCGCACCTGCGACAGCACCTTGTCGCCCAATTCAGAGCGCAACTCGCTGGCCGAGCGGGTCAGCAGTTGCTCGCGCTCGATGCCGGCGAGCGCCGTGAACGGCCGCGCATTGGCGATCAGATGCGCGTTCCAGGAGATGGCGCTGCCGACGCTGGGCGCATTGCGCTTGAGCTGCTGCAGCGCAGCGAGGCGACAGAGGTTCCACATCGGATCCCGAGGCTGCGCAATATGGCGTCGCAGGTCAATTCAGGCGACCGGGTCGCATTGCCACCACACGATGCCACCGGTTCGGTCGAACCGACTCGGACCGGTCCGAATCGAAAAGGCTGGGGTGTTTTAATCAATTCGAGTGTTTTTAACGCATAGACATGGCTCTTCAAGTTCAAAGAGATGGAGGAAGATGGCATGCCGCCCGTGGACAAGATCCAGGTGCTCACGCCCCAGCAACTGTCAGCGCTCAATCAAGCCAAGGTAATAGGCGATACATATGTGGGTGAGTGCAATGGGAGACCTGATCCATCTGCTGCTGGTGCCAGGTGATGATCCGCATGGACAATGAGCAATACCTGCGCGACCATCCGGATGTAGCCAAGATCATGCGCACCCTCGTGCGTGGATTCATCCGCGATCGACCGACGAACCCCAGTGTCTACGCCTACAGGTTCTTCGCTCGAAGCGTCGAGAGTATAAGGGAAGAGATGGAGTCGAAAGAGTGATCAAAGGGAAGAACATGAATCTGGGATGGCAGAGCCTTTGGGCTGTGATTCAAGGTCGGATCACGAATGCAACGAGAGCAGCGATAGCAACAAACACGAACGAGAAAGCAGCGATTACGATATATACACCCAACACATCCAGACCGACGACCTCACCTGATCCTCGTACCGATAGGGAATCCAACGCTGTTGCATTCAGTGAATCGCTCAACGCCGTCGATATGCACGCTCTCACGCTGTTTCCCCTTACATCCTCTGTCTCACTCGCTCACTCCTACCTCTCCTGTCTCTCTGTTCTCACACCAGCAACGGTCGTGGCGTAAGAAGCCTAGTGTCCTAGCCTGTCTTCATCCAGTCCATTGTCGGTTCTCTTCCTTCCTTCATCCTCCTTCTTTCTGATCGTTGCTTCCTTCATGCTGCTCGAGACGCCACCCGCAAGTACTCATGGTGATGTAAGTTAGGAGCTCGAGTCCGAGACGCTCGTGATTTCCTCCGAGTGCTGCGCGCTGCCACGCAGCTTCTGCTCGGCCGCGTCGCGCACGGGCTGGAAGTAGGCATGCTGCATGGCCTCCTTTGCTGTCAGGCGCTCCTGGTGGTCGTATCGCAGGAGTCCATCCAGAAAGTCCAGCGCTTCGGGCGAGACCAGGTGCTTGTTCTCTTGTGTGATAAACTTCTCCCACGGCTTCTTCGTGTGGCTGCCCAGGATGCCGTCGTATTGCGGATCCAGCTCCAGGTCGTAGGTCGTGAGGTAGTCGAAGAGCTCGTCCGTGCCCTTGACCTTGGCGATCTTCACAAGCTGGTCGCAGTTATCATGGCCGTGGAAGAACGGCTCCTTGCGGAAGATCATGGCCGCGAACATGCAGCCGAGACTCCACATGTCGAGCGAGTAGTCGTACTCCTGCATGTCGACCAGAAGCTCCGGGCCCTTGAAGTAGCGACTGGCCACGCGCACGTTGTACTCGCGGCCCGGGTGGTAAAACTCGGCGAGACCCCAATCGATGAGACGCAACTGGCGCTTCTCGTGGTCGATCATGACGTTGTGCGGCTTGACATCGCGGTGCATGATGCCGTTGGCGTGGCAGAAGTCCAGCGCCTTGAGCAGCTCGAAAATGTAGTAGCGGATGTCAAAGTCGGTCAGCGTTGGGTAAAGCGTCTTGAAGTCCGTGTTGTTCACGTGCTCGAAGACCAGACTGGGCGTCTTGGACTGCGGATCGCGCACGACGTCGAGCAGCTGCACGATGTTGATGCCGCCCGAGAGGTTCTGCAGGATCTTGATCTCACTAAAAGCCACGAGAACAAGAGGAATATTGGATCAGTCGGCCGTTATTAGCACTCCCATCAAGCACTGGGAAACAGCACTAGAGCCACGATAAAGACGCAGAGGCGGACGTACCGCTTGATCTTCTTCTTCTTCACGGGCTTGAGGATCTTGATGACACAGCGCTCGTTCGTGCCGACATTGTAGCCCTCGAAGACCTCACTGTACTTGCCACGGCCGATCTTGCGGATGACTTCGTAGTTGTCTTGGTCACTGCGCATTCACATACACAAACAAAGCAGGACCCATTGAGCGCCTCGAGCAAAAAGACACGCAGTTCTTCCTTCTCCTGCGTCCCGCACACCGTCCGCGTTACTCGGTCTTTCGCCAAGACGACGGGAGGAGAAGGGATCAGGCTGCAGCACGTACCCCCAGGTGACGTTGAGCGTCTCGTAGTCCCAGTACTCGCGCGGACGCGTCTCGTTGACGTCGCAATACACACGGGCGCGACTCATGGTTTCCCTCGCTTTCTCTTCCTTCCCCCGATTTTTCACCCAAGGACCACTCGCTCAGGGGACCGCCGATGGGTTACCTTCGCGCAACCGCCCGAGAGGGGGGAACGTGGGACAAAGTGTACAGTTGAACCTTTGCGTAAGAGACATCATTTGATTCAGGAGAGAAATTTCCTTAAATAAGTACACATGTACTTATTTTTGGGATTTGGGCGACTAATAGGACTAAAATCTGACAGTTTAAGTACATTATGACTAAGTTCGCCGACAAGGCGGTCACACCCAAGTACGAAAGTAGTAGGTTCGAATCTAAGTACAGTGAATCATATTTGAGAGGATTATATTTTTTTGGACGAGGTGGGGATCGAAGTGCCGACCAAGTGCAAGTACAGTCTACCGTATAACTCTTGTGCTTGGGGACAGCCATAAAACGTAGCCCTACACCCTTGCCTATTTCAGTAAAAACGGTAAAATACCGAAGACACGAATTTGGATGAAATATAACCGGGGCCGACAAAAAACGTGGACGCGGTGGGATTTGAACCCACGTCCATCCGCAAAATAATGCGGTGCTCTACCACTTGAGCTATGCGCCCTCAAGCCCGCTTGATATAGTAAGAAAATCGTACCGCTTATTTCAATCAAATCTATCACAATGAATTATCGTCATGGCAAATATCTTCTTCCTCGCTCACGGTGCTATCGACAAGGTTGCATCGCTGCAGCAGGCTCATCATATCATCTGGGATAGGATCGGTGTCCTGCTCGACGTATCTGGTGTTGGCGAATCCACTTGCAATCGTCGTCGCTGAAAGGCCCTCCCATGCCAATTGGATCCACGATGTCATCTCATCTCGTGTAGGGGGCTTCAGCTTGAACCCTGCGCCGCCTTGATGCCGCTCAACTTGATTCCTGATTCGGGCCATCCACATGCTGCGCAGCCGGGTTTTGAAGGGTCGGTTCCAAGAGATGTCGGCAGGCTGGCACACAGCGGTGTAGCATGGCGGTACCTTGATCAAGTGCACGCCGATACTGGATGCATAAGCCTTCGCTTTGGCGGTCCAATGCCCTGAAAAATCATCAATCATTAGCAGTATGGGCTCTTGGGGGGCGCTGCGAGAGGCGAACTGGTGCTTCAGATAGCGGACATGCAGGTCATCATTCCACCACGCCGTGGCATTGCAGTACACCTGCATTCCAGTCCTTTCCTGAGTTGGCTTGATCTCCTTCAGCCACAGTCCCTTGCTGAAGCCATGCGTTCTTCCACGTTCTCAGCGCTCCTTCTCCTTGCTACCACAACGAATCCATACCGTATTGGTGCCTTTGGACGACACGGTTTTCTTAGGAAGATACTCGGAGAACGCGGTTACAAAAAGCATGCAATCAGTATCACACTCAATTCACAGCGACCACGAATGGGTTACCTGTTTGGTCGGCGTTGTACACGCGTGATACACCAAGGGCCTTCATCCGGGCCGCCACCGCAGCTGTGAACTCGCACGCGACTCTCTCTGCGTCCACTGGAGTTACCTGCCCTTGTCGTGTACGATCTCGCATAGCCAAGCCGTGGTGCTTGATGAATCCCTTTCGCCATGACCAAGAGGCTTGGAAACCCTGGATGCTGTGGTCTTGCGCGACTGGTAGGCCTTGGAGCTTGAGCATGAGAGCTGACACAGGAACGCCTTCCTTCCTAAGCGCGTTGATCCACTGCACGATCTCGTTTTCCATATCCACTGAAAGCACAGTGCTGGCCGTCTGCTCCCGGATGTATCGCTTCTCTGCTATGGCACTTGACCGGCACAATGCTTTCAGCGTGGCGTACTTGCTGCGCCAGTCGTAGACGAGCTTACGCGTCGTCTCTAATGCTGCCGGCGAGAGGTGTGAGAAAAACTGCTGGAGCGTGCGAGGCATGCCGTTGCACTGGATAAAGAACTCGACAGCCTCCACCTTCGTGCCCAAGGACACGGCCTTACGCAGACGGCTGCGCGGCTTGCGATGGCGCCCCTTAAGGGATGGCCTCCCGATAGGTGTTTTCTTCGGACAGGCCATCTGCAAATGCAGTGTGTGGTGATGGATGACCCGCCATCGTATTCACTGTGAGTGGATGGCGGTGAACGATCGCCGAGTGCTCCACAGTGGGTGGCGGTCTGCACATGCAAGGCGATCGTGCAGACGACACCGGTAGATACCGGTATCAGTACGTAAAATTCAATCTGTCCGGAATGACAAAGGATTTGACGAAACTAAAATGGAGCGTTTGGATTGGCTGAAATAGGATTGTCTGTAGTGGGTGAGGGTCCGGAAGTACAAGAGTTATACGGTAGCCAGACTTTAAGTCTAGGGTGCTGAATAGAATAGCGCCACCTAGAGCTTCCAATGTTTCATGTATACGCGAAAGGGGATATACATCCTTCTTAGGAATAGCATTCAGGGCTCTATAGTCAATACAGAACCGGATTTGACAGTCCTTCTTTTTCACAAGTACCACGGGGAATCCCCATGCTCCGTTGCTTTCTTCTATTAACGTAATGCAGCAGATAATGACCGGAAAACGGACCCCTTAGCGTTTTTGTGATATTACAGTAAAAAATCACTTTTGTGTGGACAACGAAACACTAATGAAAAGAGGAGATCCTGAGCTATTTGATACTATCTGCTATAGGCTTAGGTCAACGTTCTGCAACTCAAAAATGATTGGCAAAAGTGACGAAATGATTCTGTGTGCATCAGATAATGACAATTGACCGTGTGGTATTATTAAGGGTATAAATAGGGTTAATACCCATTATAGTGGGTTAGCATACTATGTCCTAAAGCTAATCCACTGGGGCCCAAGTGGTAGTGCCTTGGTTTGGGGTTCCAGGTAACCAGCGTCCCCCAGGACATCAGCAACAACTCAAGCTATGCATAAAAGCAAATCTATTAAATCTCATGCAATTCCTCTGAGGTCCATAGACTCTTGTTAATATCTACAGTCTTACGACGCTTCACTTTCCCATGATCAACGGCCGGGAGAAAAAGAATCTCAGACTTCACATGTTCGCGCACTTGAAGCCACGCAGGCGAAGTCAAGCTTTTCTTGATTCCTCCAGCCTTGTACAACGCTAAGCGTCTTGCCATGGCCGGAAGCGAAGGAGGAAACAAACCTGTGGTCTTAAACCCAGACACGACGTTCTCGGAGCGTTGTACGATGCCGTCTTCCCACGCAGCAGACGCGATCCCCACTGCGTCCTTTTTTCCGATGGTCGCTTTGCCACTAGCGATCATAAACTCACGGATCTTGTTCTTGAGGACGTTCTTGAATGGCTTGAAAACGGCTGCGTCGAGGGGCTGGAAGAGATGCGTCACGTTCGGAGGAAGAGCAAGCAGCAAGATCTGGAGGCTGGCAGCTTTCACCTTTATAGACGCGCTTGAGTGGCTGGAGCATCCGTCATGGATGAGGAGGAGTGAGCGCATGACATGGACTGGGACAGATTGAGCTAAGTGGTCCAGCCAGGCTTCAAAGAGATCGGAATTGATGAAACCCTTGGGCGCGGTGGTAATCGTGGCGCCGGGCTGAAGAACGCTGTCCATGACGCCCCGATTCAAGCGCTGGCAAGGGACGACAAAGACTGGTGGAACTGGAACCACTGTTCCATTTGCAGAGCTACACGCAACCACTGTGAGGTGGGAAATGGCTTCTACGGTAAAAGTCCACACGTTTCTTGAGCCGGCGTACGCGATGACCTTGCTGCTCCGCGAGCGTTGGGTGAAGCTGGTCTCGTCCATGTTGAAGACGCGGTCCCCGTTCAGGTGCTCTTCGACGGCTATCGTAGCGAGCTCGGCAAAAAACTGGCGTGTCGAGTCGACCGTGACTGTGTTGCGAACACGCTTGATG